>PVHP010000133.1:0-97674 GCA_004024765.1 Zapus hudsonius
GAGAATAAAGATAAAAAAGGAAAAGGGGGGAGAAGTGGGCAGGGGAGGAGGAGAGAGAGGGGATAAGGAAGGGGAGGAGGAGGAAAGAGGAGGAAGAGGGAGAAGGGAAGCCTGGAGCTCACACGTGCCTATGCGACTCTTCCTCTGCCTGTTTCCGATTTGGGCTGACAAAGTATGCTGATTGTAGAATTTCTTAAAAGGTCATTTAGTAAAGTGAAATAAATGACTTGGAAAAAATAATCTTAAGGGGAAATTGTTTTGAACAATTAAATCATAATAATCATAATTTAAATCACTTTGCAATTAGTCTTTTTATGAACATCTACAACTCTAAAGTGATTTTTACAGAAATGAATCTTGGCAACCAATTAGTGTTTGGTCTGGTCTAATTTATTTGATTTTCTTGAGGGCAGAGAAAGCTCAAGAAGGTTCCTAGGAAGGAGCATCATTTGAAATATTCTCATGCAATAATGTTTTTTTTAAAAGCGTATTTCCTAGGTTTTTAATGAAAATTAAAGCCCTGTACCTCTTTCTTCTCGGTGAATACACTGCAATGATCTAGATGCAGCCTCTGTTCTATTCACATTAAACCTGCACAATAAAGCATATTTTCATTCATCTAGAGAATCTAGATGATGAGAATCTAGAGATGGCTGAGCAGTTAAAGGTGCTTGTTTGAAAAGTCTGCTGCCCTGGATTTGATTCCCTAGTACCCACAAAAAGTCAGATGTACAAGGTAACACATGTGTCTGGAGTTCATTAGAGAGACCCTGGTACACCCATACCCTCTCTGTTTCTTTCTGTCTCTCTCTCAAGTAAATAAAAAAATTTTTAAAGAGAATCTAGGGCTGGAGAGATGGCTTAGTAGTTAAAGGTGTTTTCTTGCAAAGCCAAGATGTATGGCAAGAGGCCTGCCACTTCCATACTCATTCTCGTTCTCTCTCTTCTCTCAAGTAAATAAATAAAATATTTAAAAAGAGTTGAATAAATTCATTTTTATAATCACTGTTAACTTTAGAAACAAAAGAACATGTGCATTCCAACAACATTTGTAACAAACTGCGACACTGACTGCAAAAACGGTTTTCCTTTAAATCTACATTTAAATGTATTTTAAGATTAAAGCAACAGGTATGAAGTTTCAAAATCCTGGTGACTAGTGGTATTTACTAAGCCCAACTACTGTCCTTGTGTCTCCCTTTCTCCTCCCTCACCCAGTGGCCTGACTATAAACAGATCCCATGAGGAGTTTACAAAATGTCATTACATGAAAATCGGCTTGCTTCTGTGGGTTTATAAACACATGGATGATGGTTTAGGTTTACTCTATGTGCTATCTTATGCATAAAATATGCTTTGTGGCAGGAAGGCATAAGGAATATCTTATCCATCCAGAATGCTGCTTGACTTAAACGATAAATACACCTTTCTCCCACACAATGTACCTAGCAAACTGTTGGGAACCCGGGACACCCACTCTGTTTCATCAAAATCCCACTCCAAGCACTGAACCAATTTTTTCTCCCCTTAGCAGCATCTTCATAATCATACCCATTCAAACATGCTCTTAGATTGATCCAGGATCTGAACAGCAGGAATCCATCCAGCCAGAATTGTTTTGGGTACATTGCGCTGTAAGGTAAACTGTGTCCTATAAGTGAACCTTTAGGAAGAAGCCCTTATTTGCCATCTAATGGCTGTGGATAACTGGGTTATGATTAAAATCAGGTGCATCACGGAACATGTGCAATAGAGAAACTGTTACATAACTTGAACCTGTCAATCACACCAGAGGACCATCCAAATTCCTCCCCCCCCCTTGAGTACTGTCCACTGCAGTGGCTGCTGCCCCTTTGGCCGTGTATTCAAACCTTTAGCTTCCCTTTCCTCTTAACAAACTTCCTCTTGGCTGAACTACTTGTCTGCACTTTTCTTCAGCTCTGTGAGTAGAATCGGGAAACACCCAGAGGCCACTGGCAATACTTGGTATTCTTTAATATGAATTCACTTGTGATTCATCAAAACCTCGAGAAAGTTAAAACCAAGCACATATCCTTGCTTTGTCTCAGATGCTTTGAGAACGACGACTGGATTGCAGTGGAATCAATTGTTGACATCAGTACTTAATTTTAAGGATCCACAACTGTGCTCTCTCTCACACAGGCTGGACCTGTGAGGCAGAACTGAGCATGAGTCTTAGCTTTCTCACGAGAGTCAGCCAGGCCTGGGGATGTCACAATAGGAAGTAGATACTAAACACTTCAAAACGCATTGGCCTGCTCCCAAGAGTTTGTGAGTAGAAATTGAAATAAAGACACAAACAAAAATGTCTATGGGGACATCTGCAAACAACAGAAAACAATACAAAGATTTGTTGATTTTTTTTCATTATCTCTCAGTCTTCTTTTGTTATGAGGAAGAGGAAGCAAAAAAAAAAAAAAAACCTGGGAGAAGCAACAATAAAAAAAAAAAGGAAGATGCTAGATGGGAAAAGGGAAATAGAAGAACTCCCAGAGGAATAAAAATAGACAAAAGAATTAAGTTGGCATTCTGCATGCTTTGGTAAAATGTGCAGCCCATTGTACCTTGCTCCTTGCCTTTCTTTCCCGCCCCTGGTCTTCCACCTTCCTCTGATGCCCACCCTGAGCCTGCTCTTCCTGCCTTGCCCTCATCAGGCATCCTATTGGCATAACCCTGCCCACCGCCTGTCCCAGCTTCACCCACTCCCTGTCTGCTAATTAGGGGCTTATGCAGAGCAGAAGGCTGATTTAGGCCCTCACCACATTTCACACGAAGCCTGAGTAAAGATCTTTCAGATGGGGAGAATATCATCTCTAAGCTATCCTGTTTTTCTCTTTTCTAAAATAGGAGAACTGCTGTTTTTACAAAGTGCTTTGGAAGACAACAAAAATAACATAACATCCACTTGAGCACACATTACAGAGATCTTGGAAATCACATTTTCACACTCAGCCCCTTCCCTAAGCCCAAACGCACATAGCCTTATTTATGCCTTTAAAAAGTTCGTCAAAAAAACCAAAATGATATACTTTTCCTGACTAACCCAAGTGGAAACAGAAATTTAAATAATATATAACTCTTAAAATAGCTACTAATGATTTTGGTATATTCCTTTTAGAGTTATTCTTAAATGAATATACATACTTATATTTTTATCCCAAATGCAGTTGTATATATTACTCTGTAACTTACTTCTTACATATGATAGTCCATTTTAGGCATCTTCTCATGTCAATACAGATCGATCTATTTTAGTAGCTGCACATTTACTTGTCCACAGTATAATTTATTTCATCTCTTCCTCTTTATAGATATTTATATAATTTTCCTTTGGTTAATGCAAGCAATGCTTCAACAAATGCCTTTGCATTTACATTATGTCAATTTCCATACATTGCTAAGGTAGGATGCTGGTATGAAAGATATCTTCACTTGAAAGCTAGACAAATAAAACCATATTGTATTTGAAAAGGTTATATATAGCTTATTTGCATTATTTTCTCATTTCAGTTTTCTGAGCTAGAAACTTTAGGTCATTACCAAATCCACCCCTCTACTACCACTTTGCTTCCTAGTTTCCTCAAGCTTGCTGTTCCTCATTTTCTCTGATGATATCACATAAAATGTCTTCTGACTCCATGGAGACACCTCCATTCTCCTAACTTATTTCCCTTAGCTCCTGTCTACCAGCAGGGACTTTCAAACATTCTCCAAGATCCACTGTCTCTGTCCCAGGCTCAATGGTATCAATCTTCAAGCTAAGGGAAAAATGGGAAATAGCACATCCTTCCAGGCTTGGCCCCTGACCACCAGCGGCTCTAGTCCCTTCATGGTCTCTCTTCTTCTAAGGCTGAGAGCTCCTGGTGACACGGCTGGGGGATGGCAGAGCTGCTGAGTCCAGATGTTGAAGGGCAGCTGCTGGCTGGCCACTTGTCTACTGGTTATGTGGTATATTGAGTCTGCCAGTTAGCAAGGTAACTCTCAGACACCACACTGTTGGGCGTGTGTGTTTGTGTATGTATGTGAGTGTGTGTGTATGTGTGCCCACAGGTGTGTATGTGTATATAGAGGCCAAAAGAGAATCTCAGGTTTGTCCTTCAGGCCCTGAGTCAGGATCTCTCACAGGCCTGGAGCTCACCAAGTAGGTTAGACTGGTTGGCCAGCAAGCCCCAGTGATCCATTGTTACAAGTAAGCACCACTATGAACCACTCTTAAATGTCATTTCTGGGAACTGAACTCAGGTCCTCATGCTTGTGTGGCCAGAATTTTACTGGATGAGCAGCTCCCAAGCTCTTTATTTATTATTATTATTATTATTATTATTATTATTATTATTATTATTATTTTGGTTTTTCAAGCTAGGGTCTCGCTCTAGTCCAGGCTGACCTGGAATGGAATTCACTCTGTAGTCTCAGGGTGGCCTTGAACTCATGTCAATCCTCCTACCTCTGCCTCCCGAGTGCTGGGATTAAAGGAGTGTGCCACCATGCCCGACTCCAAACTCTTTTTTTTAAAGCCAAGATCCACAAGTAGTTTAATTTAAAAACATATATTTTATTGATTTATTTGCAAGCAGAGAGAGAGAGGAGATAAAGAAAGAGAATGGGCACCCCAGGGCCTCCAGCCACTGCAAATCAACTCCACGTGCATGCACTACTTTGTGCTTTGGGCTTGTGTGGGCACTGGGGAATTGAAGCCCAGGCCAGAGGCATTGGAAGCCTGTAACTGTTGAGTCATCTCCCCTGCCCTGAGAAGTATTCTTGATGTCTACCTTGCCTCCTGCTCCTTTCCTGGCCAGGGATCCTGCTGCCAGAATGGACTTTCTTTAAGCCACACTGACTGTTTGAAAGTCTGTGGAGGCTCATTCCCTGTAGCCTCAGATCCAAAGCCTTGGCACGGAATGTGAGGCCCTTTACAGTTTGGCCCTAGCCTTCCATGAGGTGCCAGGTTTCATGTGACTTTGTTCAGTGTTGCCCTTCTGTATGCACACAGTTCCACCTGTAGCAGCCTTCTAAATGTATTGTCAGAGTAAATCAACCCCTTGGCTGTTTTACAGAGCAATGCAACACAGCATCCATGACACGGTTGCATTTGAAGAAACACTGCTTTATTGATGGGGCTCAGTTAGTAACACACTTGCAAGGCCGAGAACGGGAGTTTAATTCCCAGGACCCACGTCAAATCTTTGGCATAGTTGTATATCTTTTTAATCCCAGTGCTGGGGAGGTGGAGATAAGCTCACTAAGTAGATAGTCTAGTTTACTTGGCTCACTCCACGCCAGTGACAGACCCTTCTCAAAAAAAAAAATTTTTTTAAAAAGGTGGAAGGTATCGGAGAAGAATAATATCCTAGATTTTCCTTTGGTCTTTACACACGCACTCACACACACATTTAACTTGTATACACATGCACATGTGCAAAATAGCCTTGCTTTAGAAAATTCTGTTTGTGTGCTTAGTAATGGATAAATCCATTGGATTTGAGGGTTCACCTCTTGCAGTAGGGTACATGGCATTGCTGATTTGTGCCCATGTCTTACTTATCAAGCAATGACTTGAGAATGCATAAAGCAATTTTCTCCTCTTGCAGACAAATCCCACAGCACCTCTGGAAGCAGAACAAACTTGCTCCAGGCCATACAACTCTGACTCTGGAGCAGACCCCAAGGGGCCATTAGTTCAGTTCATAGGCTGGTCTTCTGTCACCCCAGGTTGTCCTTTCAGGCAGGGACCGCAGGAAACATTACATCTTCTGTCTGATTCAACTCACTTCCACACTCAGTGAAAAGCTTTTTTTAGAGCCTCATGTTCCCCCAAACTTGACCCAAGAAAGGAGAGGGGGCCAACCTACTGTGAGGGGGCCAGGATGCCTCTTCCGTGTGCAGGGCCTGCTTCATTCACCAAAGGCAGAGGCTGTGGTGTAAAGGGAAGGCATTTTTGTAATGCGCAGAGAGAGGGATGCAGGCTTATAACTACAATTATACCTTTACAGAAAATAACTAAAGGTGTGTTGTTCTCTGTACACTGCTCTAGCAATGTTGCACTTAGCCATCAGCCTGAAAGTGAGTTGGCACTCAGCTCTTGGGTTTCAAGCTTGCCGGGATTTGATGGCCACAGGAGTGGTAGGTGATGGCTACTTCCAGAAGGATACTGAGCCCTTTTCTGTAGGCATGCTAGTGCAGCTCATGTACTCAGATCTCTTCCTCCTCTTCTTCCTCATCCTCCTCCTCCTCTTCTTCCTCCTCCTCTTCCTCCTCTTCTTCCTCTTCTTCCTCCTCCTCCTTCTTTTACTTTTTTTGTATTTGTGTGTGCATGCATGTGTGGGCGCAGGTGCACACATGTATGCAATGTGTTATTACTGTGACCAAATATCTGACAAGGAGCAGTTTAAAGAAAAATGTGAGGGCTGGAAAGATGTCTTAGTGGTTAAAAGCACTTGCCTGCAAATCCAGGGTTTGGTTCTCCGGTACCCATGTAAAGCCAGATGCTTGAAATGGTGCATGCATCTGGAGTTTGTTTGCAGTGGCAGAAAGCCCTGACATAACAATAATCTCTTTCTTTCTGTTTCCAATACATGAATAAATTATTTTGAAAGACTGAAGGGTTTATTTTCCCTTACAGTTTGAGGAGATACAGTTCACTGTTTGGGGAAGGTATGACAGCAGAAACAGGAAGCTGGCTGGTCTCATTGTTGCCATAGTCAGGAAGCAGAGGACAAACAGGAATGGGGCCATACTGTACAACCTCAAAACCCACTTCCAGTGAACCACTTCCTCTAGCAAGGTTCCACCTCCTAAAGGTTCTACAACTTTTCTAAGCTGTGGCACCAGCTAAGGGTCAAACACACAAGCTTGGGGTTTTGCATTTCGTATTCAAACCACCATATAAACCACTATTCATATTCAAAATACCATATAAAACAACCCAAAATTCCAGCAAATTTGGTTCTAGAAATGCTGACTCGTTTGTTTTTAATTTTAATGACTCAGGGCAATGATTGCCTGGCCACTTCTTTCTTTCTTTCTTTGTTTTTTGAGGTAGGGTTTCGTTACAGCCCAAGCTGACCTGGAATTCACTATGTAGTTTCAGCATGGCCTTGAACTCATGGTGATCTTCCTACCTCTGCTTCCCAAGCACTGGGATTAAAGACGTGTGCCACCACATCCTGTACCCAATCACTTCTTGAGGCCATCTTGGATTTGATGAAATCTGAGTTGGAGTGGTACTAAATTGATAGTTAAAGGTTTGCATAAATCATTATTCTTATGGTATAGAGTAGAGCAGAAGTGTATGTCTATTCTCTTTTTACAAAAAAATAGCATACAAGAGAGATTATAAAAATACATCATTATTTAAAAAAAGGTAAAGATTTTTTGTTTTATATCATTTTTATTATTTCTGAAACATTCACGTATGTATACAGTATACTTTGATCTCCTCTCTCTTATTCCTCTTCCCCTAAAATCCTTATTCTACTTTCATGCCTTGTATTTTTTTTTACCCACTGAGCTAAATTAGTGTTGCTTGCATGATCTTGACTGGGATGTTATTTACTGGAGCACGGGCAAATTACCAGTGGCTACACCACTGAAGAACACAACTTCTTCTCCAGCAACTCTTAGCTTCATTTAGCTACTCTGGAAGATGTTGGGTCTTATGAGTCCTTCCCCTCTCCATGATGAGATATTAGCAGCCTCAGTCTTATGCAAGAAACCACAGCTGCTATAAGTTCATGACTATAATGGTCATGTTGTATCCAGAAAATAACATTCCACTGACCACCTCTTCTGTAAGTTTCCCTGGGCCTTGGAGGAGGTGTTTTAGATGTCCTGATTAGGGCTGAGCATATAATATTCACTTATTCTTGACAATTTTGCCAGCTGTGAATCCCTGCATTAACTTCTCCCCAATGCAGAAAGAAACTTTTGTGAGTGAAGTTGCCAGAAATACTAATCTATGGGAACAAACATCACTATTTAGAAGGCAGCTTGACATCCTGTTCATTTAATCTAGTTGACAGTAATAGGTTTATCCCCTAGAACCTATGTCCCTAGCCACAGGCTTTTGGTTAGGTTTAGAGTAATAGGTATTGTCATGGTTTGATCCAGGTGTCCCCCACAAACAAATGAATGTGTTCTGATAGATGATCCTCAGCTGATGGCAATTCGGGAATTAGAACCTCATTAGAGCTGTGTTGTTGGGGGTGGGCTTATGGGGGTTATAAGCCAGCTTCCCCTTGCCCGTGTTTGGCACACCTTCCTGCCGCTGTTTGCAGTGATGTGGCAGAGGTGATGTCCAGCCCTCTGCTCATGCCATCATTTTCCCTGCCAGGATGGAGTCTCCCCTCGAGTCTGTAAGCCAAATAAACCCATTCCTCTACAAGCCACTTTTGTTTGGGTTCTTTCTGCACAGCAACTAGAAAGATTACTACAACAGGTATAAATTCCCTCCTGTGCAGCATGCCTCAAGTCCAATCAGAAAGTGGTTGGATACTTCCATGACAGTCATGCCACTATTGCAGTAGTGAGTACATCTTGCCTGGCAGATAAGTGGTAGAGCACATAGTAGCCACAGCTGTGTAGGAATGTTGATGACTTTCCCCCCTAGCAGCTTGCATAGCACCTTCAGGTATGAAGAAAGCTAGTCAGTAGGGAGAAAGCTTTCAGCTCAGTTCCAGCTTGATTTCTCTACAGCCTGCAACTGAAGTGTGGTGTTTTCCACAATAGCACCTTTAACAAAGTATAAAGTTTTAAGATGGTATGTGCCCCAAAAGTGCCTTAGCTTTGTTCTCTAGGTGAAATTAGTTGATGTCAGATGGTTTTAAAATTTTAGGATACTCTTGTTCTATTTCTTTGTATTATTGTTTTTTTTTAATATGGAGGATCATAGTCCATAAATATGTGACAGTAAGATCAGAGCCTGAGGTGCTGGTAGAAGAGCCTGGAGAAGGAGGTACCACTGTGAAAATAGTTTTAAGGGCCACAGTGTGACTGAATGGATTTCATCAGCTTTAACACTATAAAGGAAAGAACAGTGAACGTAGTCCAGTGAGCCTTCAACAGAGCTTAGCTGTTCCGAACATTTTGCTTTTCTTTTTGATTCTTGAAACACTCTTGACTTATATTTGGCAAAAATGAAACTACATTCTATAACATCTGCTGAAGTAGTTTTTGTATCTAATGACATTCACATCACTTTCCTTAGTGTACAGCTATTGTTTTATGTTAACAGACATTCAGGGAAGTAGGAGAAGTAAAAGAAATAAAGGCAAAAAACTGAACTCACATTAAAAAGCCAGATGAGGGAGGCGGCTTAATGAATAAAGTGCTTGCCGTGCAAGTATGAGTACCTGAGTTTAGATCCCCAGAAACCATGTGAAATCCAGACAGACACTGTGGTCTGTAATGGTAAGAAGGGAGGTAGAGACAGGAACATTTATAAGAAACTTGTGGGCTCGCTAGCCTGGCAAACATAATGGTGAACGACGAGAATGTGAGACTCTGTCTCAAGCAAGGTAGAACTCCAACTTGTCCTCTGACCTCTACACAAGCACTGTGGTTAACTGTGCACCCCCACATACACACATGAACATGTGCACACACATGTCACACACACACACACACACACAAGCCAAGGTGAGAAGGGGCTATGACAAGGGTACAGAGGCAGGGTTATAAGTTTATATGTAGAAGGTTCCCCTGTATGAAATTAGCTTTCCTTCTTTACCCAGCATTCTCCTCCCCTTACCTCCCTTTCTCATTACACTTATCCTGGTGAGCTGCAGACAGATACTTAGGATAATCACATTTATTAGGCACTTACTACAGACTATGTTTAGAGCTAAGTGCACTATAAGCATTATCTCATTATTATACTCTTCTCAGAGCCCATGAATATCTCGTTATAATATTTCTAGAAACAAGGACCTTGAGTTTTTGATATATTCACTGTCTAATCTTAGGAAAGTCACTCAATTCATTATGTCTTAGATTTATAACTTAATATATTGGGATTATTTTTCTCTCTGCATTCCAAAATTTATTTCTCTTAAAACCATGATAAAATACTTAGGAGTCTTCACTCCTTTCCGAGTAGCTGTTGGCAGTTATTGGTCACTGGGAGAAGGCACCTCGTGTTCCTCAGTGTGAGAGCCACTAGTACTTGGCCACAGTCCAGTAGCTAACTTCCTCATGAAAGCAACCCTAATTTAACTCAGTGGGTCACAAAACAAAGGCTTGAACTTAGGAAGGGGGTCCAGTTAGTGGGAGGGGGTAATAGAGAGTAATGAGGGGATGGATACGATTAAAATACTAATTTTATACATGTATGAAATTGTTAAAAATAAAAATTAAATTAAAAACATGAGAAAATAATTCCAGATTTGGATTTAAGTAAGGAAAATAGGCCATCCAGAACGCAGGTGGAAAGAAAGAATGTTGAGTTTGAGGAGCGAAGAAGTTAAAAAGGCCACACAGAATCAAAGACGGGGAGGAATTTCCTTCCCATCAGTCCTTTTACTGCTCCAAATGGCAAGGTTTTCTCTTATGTGTCTTAGTTCAAATTTGTATTAATTTTTGTAAACATTGGGTTCTCACATACCCCAGGTTGACCTTGAACTCACTGTGTAGTTGAGGATGACCTTGAACTTCTGATCCTCCTGAGTGCTAAGATTACAAACTTGTGCTAGGATTTGAATTCAGGCTGTGAATGCTAGGCAAGCACTCAATATCCCCAGCCTTCAGATTTGTTTCGTTTGTGCTAAAGTTACTTTGTCTTGGGTTTTAGAATCAAGTACAGCTTCTGACATAGGAAAATTTTATCAATGATACTGAAGGAAAGAGGAAGAGGAGAAATTTTAGCTCTCAGTACAGAATCCCAGGACCCTGGGCCATCCCAAAGAGAGACTGTTCAGGGAAATCCATGAATCAACCATGAATGTTACTCCCAAGTTCTCTCCAACATCAGTTTATGTGGTTCTATGAGATTATTTTTAAAGTAATTTAAGGTTTTAGGAAAGGAAACTTTGTCATAAATTCTATTTCAGTGCTGTCAGTTTTACTTAGCATAAAAATGTTGATCCAGATCTTTAAAAGGCTTACTTGAATCTCAGTGTTATGACTGGGAGAACAAGCTCTAATACCAGATTTTTTATATTATTTATTATTTTTTAAAAATTTTTTCATTATTGTCCATAATGAGTTACATTATTTAATGGGAAAACAATAAGTTGTTATCCCCCGTTCCCCAATGCCCCTCTTCCCCATCCCTGATCAGCTGGATATCCTCCTCCTTGGGTAGTCTGGATCAGTCCTTGGGGCAGGGGACCATGGACAGCCTAGGAGACAGCCCGGCTCTGCCAGCCTTATAGAGTTGCTACTGAGGGCGGCCATGACTTTGGGTATTCTCCCCCACCAAAGCTCTCACAATCTTTCCGCCCCCTCTTCTGCTCAGTTTCCTGAGTCGTGGTGGGTGAGTATTGAGGCTGTTTTATTGTTGAGATCTTAGGAATCTCTGTACTTCTGATTTAGGTTTTGTTGAAAATCATTGGTGTCTGTCTCCTTGGTTTATCTTTTGTTGGCTGATTGGCTGTGGCCCTGGGTCACTTGTTCATCTTATTATTCTCTGCGGGGTTCCATAAGGATCCTCCACGGTAGGTCTGGGGTGGCTCATCTCTTGTCAGGATGTCAGCTATTGGCCTGCAGTTCATTGGTAGGGTTGGATGAGCCACATTTCTCTCACTGCATTCTGAAAGATACAAACAGAGTCTCCATCAGAGAGCAAGATCAGTATAGATTAACTGAGATACACATTTTTGAATTGGCTAGATTCGATTTTTAGTAGCCTCTCCTTCAATCGCTCCCATACTGCATCTCTCATTGGGGGCCCAAGAGTCTGGTAATACCAGATTTTAAAAGTTGTTCTAAGGGACAGTGTGAACATCCAAGTATATAGCATCACTTGCTCACTGACTTCATCTCTGAGGAGCATGTTGTTTCATCTATATTCTGCAAACTGAAAAAGTGCAGAATGACAGTAACAAGGGTCTAAATTGCTTGTTGTAGTTACCATGGATAATAATGTCACCCTTTCAGAGACCCAGTTTTGTAGCTCATTGATAAGGTGGAAGCATGGCAGTATATATGAGCATATATATATATATATATATATATATATATATATATATATATATATATATATATATATATATATATATATATATATATATATATATATATATATATATATATATATATATATATATATATATATATATATATATATATATATATATATATATATATATATATATATATATATGCTCCTACCTCTGAGGTTCAATTATACAGCTCCAAACCTCTTTTTTTCTGAGGAAAGGTTAGCTCTTTTTATAGCCCGATAGGAGTACCAATTCATTATTAATAGGAAGATGTATATTCTAGGGTATTAGTTACTTTTCTTGTTACTGTGACAAAATACCTCAAAATGCAAATTAAAGGAGGAAGGGTTTGCTTTGGCGAACAGTTAAAGGGTTATTAGTCCATCATGGTGGGGAAGGCATGGCAGCAGGAATGTGAGGGTTCACTGTGTTTACAGTAAGGAAGCAGGGTGATAAATACTAGTGCTCAGCTCGCCTTTTCCTTTGGATTCAGTGGAACCCCAGCCCATAGGATGGTACAGCCCACAGTTAAGGTAAATCTTCTCACCTCAGTCAATCTAATCTAATCTAGACAGTTTCGGACAGACATGCCCAGAGATTCATCTTCTGGTGATTTTAGAATTAATCAAGTTTACAATTGAGAATAACCATCATGCCTAGTAATTGTTTTTTAAACAGATCTGTAGTCCAGGCTGGCTTTGAATTTCTGCTCCTACTACCTCAATCTCCCAGGTGCTGGGATTAGAGGTGTGTGACTTCCACACCTGGCTCATAGAAGCCATTCTTAGAGACTCCTTTTGGTCCAGATCATCTGTTCAAACCACAGTCAATTTTGGCACAAGAATTGAAATTGGCTCTCTCAAGTCTCATTTTCTTCTGTGGTAAACTTGATTTTTAAAAGTCAATTGTCAAACTTCATCAATATCCTCCTTCTACAAAATCCACCCTGATACTTCCTGGTGCTTTTGCCTTCTCCTTAGTTCCTCTGTTCAGAACTATCTATCTTTGCATTGGGAGGCTAGGAGATCTCCCTTTTGTCTTGAACACTGCTTAGTTATCAAAATTATCATGAGATTATAAAGTCACTGAGGACAACAAGTATGGGTTACTTGTCATTATATACTCAGTAGTGATTAAAAACTGGACAATTATTTTATGAAAAAGGTATATAAAATTAAACAGAGCAAGAAAATTCAACCAATAATTAGTAATGACAAAAACTATACTTTGAAAGATTGCTGAGCCATTAAGGCACTTGCCTGCATAGCCTAACAACCCAGGTTCAATTCTCAGGTACCCATGAAAAGCCAGAGACGCAGAGGGTGGCACATGCATCTGGAGCACTGGTGTACCAGTTCCCCCCTCTATCTTTGCAGGAAAATAAATAAACAAAAATACATTTTTAAAAAGCTACATTTCCCAATATTTTCAGGGCAGCGTCCTTCTTTTTCTTCTCTTCAGATGTATGCAAGCAACTTTCTAGGCTGTTTACCTATGAATGTCAGGGATTCTTGATAAGCACAGTGCTTGGTCTGTCCTAGGCACTCAGTACGAATTTCTTCACTGAGTAAATGTGATTCTTTGGGACAGTTTCATTTTTTTTTCAGAATAATTGAGTCTTAGTGAATTAGATTTTATGACCTAGCAAACCAGTTGGGAATACACCTATAATTTATGCTTCACAGACCTTCTGTCTATGTTCTAACATTTTATTTGCTGTGCCTATACTGATTTGAATGAACAAAAACCCAAGTTTGATTTTTTTTCCAAACAACAAACTAGGGCTGAATATTTTTAGAGGTTTAGAACTATAATAATTTTATGTCACTCTTTAATCCCCGTTTCTCCACTGAATCTAAATGTAAGATTTAATCCGATGAGTTCTAAGCATATTTTGTGCTAGTTTGATGCCAAATTAGGATACGGAAAATGAAGTCTAAATGAAAATCATTTGATGATATTGGATTCAAATGTTGTTGAACTGAAGTTTAGCTATTTAGTTTTTACGAACAATTTCCCAAATGTAGTCAGCTTTTGTGAATTATATGAGGATACACCCTTCTATGAAGCATGAAGTCCAGGAAGGAAACCTAAGATTGAAGAACTGGATCCATTCTAGTCCCTGCACTTCCTGAAAGCAAGGGGTGTTGCTCAGTTTTCCATCACTGTGGAAGACACTCGAGATTCATTTACAAGGAGGAGAGGTTGAAAATGGCACATGCTTCCCGAGGCTTCAGCCTGCTGGTCCCGTTGCTTTGGGACTGTGTTGGTACAGAGCCTTATGTCAGGAGCATGTGGGGTGGCTGGTGTGTTCATCTCATCCATGGCAATGGGAAAGAAAGGGGATGAGTCAATTCCACCATTCCCTCCAAGGACACACCCCCAGTGACTTCACTTCCTCTCACTAGGCTCCACCTCCTAGAGGGTCCCTGGCTTCCTAGTAGCATAAAGGACCAAGTTACTAGCTCATGGGCCTTTGGGATACAATTCAAACCCAAAAAATAGCATCCAAGTTCTCATTATGCATTGAAGGCCTTCTGCAAAGCCCTCTATGTCTCTGGGGTTCTTCTTACTGCATAAATGTCCTTGATATCCCAGGGGAAGTTATGAATAGAGGGAAAAGCAAGAGAGCTCGAGGGAAGGCTCCTTCTCTGGACAATCAATATTTCAGCGAGCACTTGAGAGAGAAGCATTAGAAAGGGGGTCAGCCAAGTGAGTAAAAGCCAATAGCTGCTCTCTCCACACCTCACGTAGACATTTCTTAAAGCGGAAAATCATGTTGCTTTTATATCATAGCACATATTGATCTTGAAGACACAAAGAATAGCACTTTCAGTGCTTGATTACATGAGGGTCAAATGGCTTCCTGAAGAGGAAAAGGCCAAATTTCACAGAACCTGCGGGTCCATAATGGTATCAGATGGTTATAGAAACAGGTCAGTTTCTGATGCTTCATCCAAGATCAGGGCAGTGGATGTGGGCAGGAGATAAATTCGTCACTGTCTCTATGACACTGGGAGAGATACTTTTGCTGGGCAATGTGGGTGGCACCATTGTCTTTCCTGTCATGACTCATGGGCCCTGAGTTGCAAAATTTTAAAGAAAGTATACATTGCTGGAGAAATGGCTCAAGGTGTGCTTCCTGTGCGAGCCTGAGGGCCCGAGGGGGCCTGAAGTACACCTGAGTTCAAATCTTCATAACCCACATATAACAGCTGGTGTGGCCACGTGTGCCTGTAAACTTAGTGCCACAGGGGAGCAGAGACCTGTGACTCAGCATTGCCCCACATACTCTAGGAACAGTGAAAAGAGAGGTCATGGCTCAAAGACAAGGCCAGGCAGCAGCAAGCACCAGAATAGGCCACCTATGTCCCACTGCAGTCTACAATCCAGCGTAGGGGCACCACAATGGCACATAGAGGTGCATATACCCCCATACAGCTCCCCACACACAATGTCATGGTTTGATCCAGGTGTCCCCCACAAACAAATGAATGTGTTCTGGGTAATAGATCCTCAGCTGATGGCAGTTTGGATTTTACAACTTCAATGGAGCTGTGTTGTTGGGGGCGGGTTTATGGGGATATAAGCCAGCTTCCCCTTGCTAGTGTTTGGCACACCTTCCTGCCTGTGGAAGAGGTGATATCTAGCCCTCTGCTCATGCCACCGTTTTCCCTGCCAGGATGGAGTCCCCCCCCCCCAGTCCATAAGCCAAATAAACCCATTCCTCCACAAGCCGCTTTTGTTTGGGTTCTTTCTGCACAGCAACTAGAATGCTGACCAGAACAGCCACATGAAGCCAGATGGACAAAGTGGTGGGTGCATCTGGAATTCATGTTCAGTGGCAAGAGGCTCTAGTGTGCCCATGTGTACTCTTTCTCTGCTTGCAAATAAATGAATAAATAAAATATTAAAAAATAAGGTGAGGTTGGAGAGATGGTTCAGCAGTTTAAAGATGCTTGCTTGCAGAGCCTGTCAGCCTGGGTTCAACTCCCAAATATATATGTAGAGCCAGACTCAGAAATGGTGCATGTGTCTAGAGTTTGTTTACAATGGTAAGAGGTCTTGGCATGCCAACATACACATTCTTTCTTCTTCTCTCTGTCTCTCAAATAAATAAATAAAATATTTTTAAAAAATTTAAAACATTTTTAAAAAGGTGGAAAGTAATGAGGAAGACATCCATTGTCAACCTCTGGCCTCCACTTGCACACATACACACCCATTTGTACACACACACCTGCACATACACAGATGAACACATACATGCATGTACACACATACATGCACATGTTTAAAAAAAAAACCAGAGCTTCACATTACTGTAACAAAATAGCTGAGTAATTGACTTACAAAGAAAAAAAAAACTATTCTGTCTCTGGATCCTAGAGATTTTGGCCCAAGATTGGGCTTTTAGTGAGCATAGAATTCATGGTGGGAGAATGTAGGGGAGCAAACCCTGCACACCACAGTCAGGAAAAGACTGACATGACCAGCAGAATCCACAATTTCTTTTAAAGGCATGTCCCCAGTGACCTGAACACGTTTTGCAAAGCCCTGGTTCCTGAAGGCTCAACCCCTTCTACAGGACTCCCCAGGACAGAGTCTTTAACACGGAGACCTTCGAGGATCTTCATGCAAACTATGGTGCACTCTGCCATTCTCCTCCAGCTCTGCCCACGTCTCAGGGCTCTTGTGGGCCCTTCAGAGGTAGCTGCTTACTTTCAAATGGACACATTCATGGCCTTACCTCAAACAGTCTTTCAAAAATCATTCTTTTGCCCGGTGTGGTGGCACACGCCTTTAGTCCAAGCACTCAGGAGGTAGAGATAGACAGATCACCATGAGTTCAAGGCCACCCTGAGACTACATAGTGAATTCCAGGTCAGCCTGGGCTAGAGTGAGACCTACATAAAAAAAATCATCTTTTATTTCAGATAGCCTGTCTCACATTGATTTAGACAACACAGTGTTTTGAAAATATCATGGACTTTGGAGTTAAAAAAAAAAATGTCTGCTACCCAAATCCAGGTCTATTATTTCTGGTTTTGCCTGGCTTGAGGTATTTATTTAGCTTCCTCTATTTTCTCATCTCAGTCAAACAAGGATAATAGTGTTGCAAAGTAACAATGAAAAAAGAAACAAAAACATTACCTGGCTAAATATGAAAGTATGTCAAGACCCTTTCTGCCAAAGGTTATTGTTGACAAAAGCGGCTACCTGTGTCAAAGTGATCTTCATAGACCCCTGGGAGGGTGACAAGCCACATGTGTGTCTAAGCTAGTCCATTACACAGTGGGTAGGGCCGCAAGGCCAGCTGTGTGGAAAGTTGCCCCACAGAAGCCAATAATTGCTCAACCCCCTGCTCTCACACAGCCCGCAGTGACAGACAGCGGAGAGCCTTGGGGATGGTTTCATCTTGGGATTTTCAAACTCAGCTCCAAAGAGACCATGGGATGGAGGCTGGGTGAGAAGATGGGGTGCCCACTCCCCTCGACTTCAGCCATGAGCAATTCATTTTCAACTGAAATGAGTGTTAATTAGTTGACCATTTCCATTTCTCAAATGACAAAACTGAGGCCCATCATGGGTGTGACTCATCCCAAAGTAACATACCTAAGAACCTTGGCAGGTTAAGGAGCAGACAGAGAGGGAAACTAAAAATCCCAAACCACAGAGTTGAGTCACTTGCCCTCTCGTGATTACGTTGAGATTTTGATCCTCAGCTTGCTTCTCTGAACATGACATTGTTGAGAACTGTTGAATCAGCTTCTTCATTAAACCATATGTTTTTGCAGGCTTTCTGAGTACATCTAAGCACACAGCTGGCAGGAAGGGGAAGTCTCCATTTGTAATGCAGATGTCATGCAGGTTGAGTAGATGAGCCCGCCACGAGTAAGATCATCTAACAAGAGAAACAGCTTTCATGCAGGGTGATTGAGGGACATTCTGCACAGATGGGGGAGGTACATCTGGTTCAGGAAGAATGGAATCTATTAAAATAGGTGGCAAGATGATAAGACATGTGCAATAAAGGCACAGATGTAGGAAGACTCAAGCCTTCCACAGAGCAAATGATAGCAAAGTTAGTTTTCTGTAGAGAAGCTAATGAAAGTGGATGCAGCCAGGAATCACTGAGCACCGGTGAGACCTCATCATGAGGTGACCGCCCCACCATACCTCACACTCCAGAAGAGGAATGGGTCTGCAGGAGCCCAGCCTGTAGGATAGGGACAATGGGACTTAGCTGTCCTCTCAGCAGCTGTCCTGGACTTCTCCTCCTTGACCATGTTGAACTCTCACATGTCAAGATTTAAGACATCTAGAGCTGGAGAGATGGCTCAGCGGTTAAGGCACTTGCCTCCAGTGCCTAAGGCCCTGGGTTCAATTCCCCAGGACTCACATAAGCCAGACCCACAAGGTGGTGGCCCTGGTGCATTATCTCTCTCTCTCTCTCTCTCTCTCTCTCTCTCTCTCTCTCTGTATCTCTCTGCTTGAAAATGAATAAATAAAATATTTTTTAAAAAGACATCTTTTACTTGTCACTAACCTCTACCAGATTCCAACAAACCAGAGCATGGACTATGTAGAAAATAGCACACCATGGAAAAGTTGCAAACAGATGATCTTTTAAAAGTTATTATGTCTGTAACTTACTTCTTTTTTCTATTAAAATGGTGCTCTAACACATGGAGTGTTATCAATTGATATTACCTTCTGCTTGGGGGAATAAAAACACTCAAGCTGAGTATAGCAGCACATCTAGCTACCCAGGAGGCTGAGGCAGGAGGATTGCTCAAGTCCAGGTGTTAGAGATTGACAATATAGTGAGACTCCATTTCAGAAAAATATCTTGAACTGGGGAGACAGATCAGTCAGTAAAATGCTTGTTTGCAAGCACGCAGACCTGAAGTTGAATCCCAGTACCCATGTAAAAATGCTGGGTGTGGTAAAGCATCTTACTGTCCCAGCGCTGGGGAGGAGGAGACAGGAGGATCCCTGGAGCTCACTGGCTAACTAGGTTAGCCTAATTACTTCAGGGCAACGAGAGACCCTATCTCAAAGGAGGTGAGAAACCACACCTAAGGTTGTCTTCTGGTTTCTACACATATATGAACATATACACATGTGTGCAGCTGTGCACATATAAACATGCACATAAACACATGTATTTACAAAAGATCTTGGGGTTGAGGAGATGGCTCTTTGAGGCAAGTGCTTGCAGTTCAACTCTGAATACCTGAGTTTGGATCCCCACACTCCACATAAGTGTTGGAATCTGTGGCAGCCAATGGTAAGATGGGAGATGGAGACAGGAGAATTTCCCAGAAACTTGAGAATGAAATAGTGAACCATCAATGAGAATTCCTGCCTTAAAAAGTGAGTCAAGGGCAGGCCTGAAAGTCGTCCCTGATTTTCTCATATGGGCTGTGGCTTGCACACACCTGTATTCACTCACACAACAATGCACACACACACACACACACACACACACACACACACATACAGCCAAATAAATAAACATTCTTTAAAGATCTTAAAAATGTAAAACATGCCTAATCTAGACAGCTTGGGAGATAGTCAAAAGCCAAGTGTGGTTGAACAGTGTGGACCAGGCAGGTGACTTCACGTCCTCCTTCCCCTTACTGGCTCAGTTTTTAATTTTTATTTCTTCTTTGCAGGAGAAAGAGAGGTTTGAAAGACATGCTGTTGACAGGTATATTTGACCTAGAAGAATCCATAATCAGGCATATATCAGAATCCATTTCCATAAATATTGCTAGGATTACTCTTTGTCATATGTTCTATATTTTCTAACTTAATTTTGAGATGACCCTATGAAGTTGGTAATAATGTCCCAGTATTATGAGAAGGGAAACTAAAGTATAATAAAGTTTGAATAAATTTCCCAGTACCAATTCATGAACAAACAAGAGTTAGGATATAAACCTAAATCCTTATAATGTCAAAGCTCACCCCTTTTTTATTCTTTATTTTCAAGTCAACATAAAATGGTTGAGTTAATCATTCTCCTCTGGTCAAGACACATTCTCTTTCCTCTGTGCAAAGCCCATTTCTTTCTTTCTTTCTTTTCTTTTTTTTTAATTGTTGTTCTTAAAAGAACCTTCATACTCTGTTCCTATTACCCTTGTGCCATAGGCAAATATTGCAGTGTGTTCAATGTAAATTTTTATATATTCATGAAAAATGAGTACTTTTATTTTGTGTGCCTATATTTTAATTTATGGAAAGGATACTATTATATATCTTCCTTTTTTGTTCACTATGAACTGCATCTTTTTATAGGTTAATCTGTGTTTCTATGGATCCATCTAATTCATTGCCTGTAAATCTAACTTCTACCCTTTCAATTACACACAATTAATTCCCTAAAGCAAGGGGCAGACTTGGGAGACATCACTCATAAATATTAATTAATAAATTAGCATAGTAAAAGCAATGCAGTCAAGAAAACATTTGTTGAGCATTTAACACTAGACCCTATGTTCAGTGCTAGGAATATCAAAGAAAATCAAGTCCAAAACCAAACCTTAAGAGACTTTTAGTCCAATAGTAGACCCAATCATGCAAATAAATAATTACAGTTTGATGATGTATATGCAGTATGGGACCTGAGCTGAGAAGGAAACAACAGAGAGGAGGGCTTCATTGTTCCATGGAGCCCAGTGAGGAAGATGACCAAGATGTGGAACAAAAGAAGCACCCTTTCAGGGTTCCAAAGAAGGAGTGGAAAGGATCTTCTGAGTGGGTAGGCGGGGAAATAGCAGCTTTGACAAGAATTGTCACAGGGCCTGTCTTCGCAGAGCCCTGCAGAAGGCTACCTTAAGCCAGAACCTCTCAAAACAAGAGTGAGCAATGTTTATTTTCACCATCAATTTGACTGGATTTGCAATCAGGTGAATGGCTCATGACCATAACCCTAGCACTTGGGAGACTGAGCCTGGAGGATTTTCATGAGGTCAAGAGCAGCCTGGGCTACATACTGAAAGACAGTCTCAAAATAATAACCACAAAAACCACAATCATCCCCCCCCCAACAAAAAACAAACAACCAAAACCTAAATTTGCCTTGATTTCAAAATACCTAGGTGTGATGGTTAAGTTTTGTTGTCAACTTGACCTTTCAAGTAATCTTGGGTGGGTCTCTGAGGATGTTCACAGGAAGGCAGCCTCTCAGTAGGGGGCAGGATATAAGGAAGCTCAAAGGAGCTAGAAGTAAACATCCTTTCCTGTGTGGGCAGTGCAGGAAGGAAACTCCAGAGACTCAGGAAGCCATTAAGTCTGAGATAGAATTGCAAGACCCCACCCTAGGGCTATATAAAGGTGAAAGAATTCTCTCCTTGCCCTTCTCCTGCCTGTTTGCTCTTCTGTGTGTGGTGTTGGTGATGGGTTTTTCTTTCTGCTTGGACCTGTAAAAGGGGAGCAACTTCTTTTGCATTCTAGAACTTCCCCTATATCTATAGCTACAAATAAATACTTCCTCCCCCAAATTTCCTCCCCCAAATTGTGCCTGGTTTGGAGATTCATCCCAGCGGCATGTGGCTGACTGCAACGCTAGGAGATAGGGGCATACTTTTGGGTATTTCTGTGAGGATGTTTCCAAAAATTATCTGAGAGAAGACCAATCCTGAGTCTGGGGGGGGGTACCTTCTCTTGGCTAGGAATAAAAGAGAAATGAAAGGCTGAAAGATTAAAAGGGTAAAAGGTGAGTAGAGCACCCTCATTCCCTCTTTCTCTGCTTCCTGGTCCACCCCAAGATAAGGCCCTCCCCACTGTGAAGATGGAACCTTCTAAGACTAAAAACCAAAATCAGTCCTTTTTCCTTAAGTTGTTTTTTTTCTTTATTGTTCATAATGAATTACATTGTTTAGTGGGTCAACCATGAGTTGTTAAACCCCAATTTCCCGTTGCCCCCTTCCCCATCCACAGTCAGCTGGATATCCTCCTCCATGGGCCGTCTGTATCAGTCTTTGTGGTAGGGGACCATGGATAGCTGGGCTCTCATGTCCCAAGTGTGTTGTTACTGAGGGTTGTCCCCTCACAAAATGGGGTACTGATCTTAACAGAGAATTCATGGAGGAGGAAACACATATGGCCTTGACTCACTTAAGTTGTTTTTGTCAGGGAATTTGGTCACAGTGATGGAAGAGTAATGTACCCTCCTACTTCCTGAGCCGTGATTGACTGTCAGGGTGGATCACCTGTTACATAACATAGAGATAACCACAGCCCATCATCCCTCAGGCCATAGGGAGTGCACTCCTAGTTAAACTGGAGAGTTAGTGCAGTCCTTTGCTTTCCAGGAGAGCTCTGATCCAGGAGACTGGCATGTGGCAGGTGAAGCCCTTGCATGGAGCTGTCAGGATTACTGGCTGCCAGTCATTTGCATGTTGGTGAACCAACAGTTTCTGCCTGCCTAAAGCCTCCTGGGGTTTTGTTGCCTCTTGACAATCAATCTCCTTTATTGTGAACCAAGGCTTGTGCCTAATGATATTTGAATAAATAGTGTATTCCATGGCACCCAGACCTGAAGGGCTGTAGTCTGTTTACACAATTATAATTTGTTTGATATTGACAAGTGTTAAATAGGCAGATGAAATGGAGGGAGAATCTGAAGGAAGAACCAAAGACAGCTGGTGACTGATTAGATATAAAGTATGAAACTGACTAGATCTTTGCGGCTGTTAAGGAGGAAAGATTTATTTTGGCTCACAGGTACAAAGAGTTCAGCCATAGCCTCCTGGCTTATTAAAGCTGGGAAAGCCCTGAAACTTTGATGCAAAGTTAAAGAAATAAGAAAACAAGACATAACAGGGGCCTGTAGTAACATTAGAGAGACAGAGGAAGAAGACCCAGGGGAAGGAGGCATGAAGGACACCGTGGGAGTCAAAGATTGCAGTAATAAAAAATATATATATTTTGTAATTTGGGCCTGTAATCCAGATTTTTGCACATATTTGGCATGTCCTCTACCTTTGAACTAAATTCTCACCCTAAACATTTTCTTTAAAAAAGGTGTTATCTGTATCAGCTATTTTTTTCTTTGCTACTACAAATACCTACATGGTGGTTTGAATGTAAAATGTCTCACATAGACTCAAGTGTTTGAATTCTTAATTCCCAATGAGTGGAGAAAGGTTGCAGAACTTTTAGCAGGTGGCGTCTCTGTAGAAGTGTATTAGCCTTGAGGTTTTATAGTCCGGACCCACTGAGGTATGTTCTCTCCTTCCTCCCTGCTGGTGTGGCCATGTGGCATTGGCTTTCTGCTCCTACTATGATTTCTCTACCATAGTCAACTTCCTTTTAAAACTTTAAACTTAATGAAACCCTTTCCTCCCTTAAGCTGCTTCTGGTCAGGTATTTTGTTCCTGCAATGCGAGGTAAATGATACCACCTCCCAAGTCAATTTAAAGGAAGAAGGGTTGATTTTGGTTCACAGTTCAAGGGATATGATCTGTCCAGGTGGGAAAGGCTTTATAGCAGGAGTGTGAGGCAGCCAGTCACATTGTATTCATAGTCAGGAAGAAGAGAGAGAGAGAGAGAGAGAGAGAGAGAGAGAGGGGCTGGTGCTCACTGAATCTTCTTTTTATTCAGTCCTGCACCCTAGCCAGTGAAATGGTGCCACCCACATTTGGGGTGGTCCTCCCACCTCAGTTAATTTAACATAGAAATTTACACTTGCCTAGAGATTTTTTTGCCATGGTGATTCTAAATTCTGTCAAATTGATGATTGAGATTAACCATCACATTCACAATGGTAGGAGACACAGCTATGACAACAAGGAAATGGAGATTAGAAAGGTAAGACACATATACAGTGGCCTCATGAATCTTTCATTTTAAAGACGTTTACAGTGCCTTTAATCCACCTCCACCACTCTGCCCATGGTAACAGGGATGTTATCTCAGACAGTAAGACTTAAGTCCAAAGCAATCCGCTCTATTGAAATTTGCTTTATTTAATATTCAACAGAATGCCATATGCACTTACCCAATATATTTTGATTAATAAGATGAAGAAGGTTCCCATGCTAAAAGTTGTCTTAATAGATTGCTAAAATTAGAAGGTGCTAATCTTGGCGTCTGTGGCTTTGAGAAGTGTTTGAAGACAGAACGTTTGGAAATGACATAGACTGACTGAAACCTGTCCGCCACACACCCTAGGCAGTCACAGCTCATTTGGATGTGGAGTTTTGAGGGAATTTAAATTTGGGGATTTCCCATGTGCGACATCATTTTATGATCATGTGCTTAGCTAAAAATGTTCCTTTTCTAGGCATGCTTGGGCTAGTGACACACTGTTCGTTTGGAAAGAGAATAAAGGACAAATGTTGTTATCCCTTCCCCTCCTCCCCCACCCCCACCCCATGCTGCAGACTTAACCAACTAATTAAATGCACTTTGCTTGCTGGGCTTATGGTGGCTGTGTGTAATTCAGTCTGGAATCTTGTCACATCCAGGAGATCTGTCGATGTCCCGGTTTCCATGGCAGCTAAATTTTTTTCCTTTTTGTAAAATTATCCCCAGCCCTTGGCTTCAGTTAACCACATAAGCCGGCATATTATTAGTTTAATGAAGGGACCCTTTCTGCAGGCGTCTTCCATTGCTGTCAGGTAGCCATCCAGCTAGTGCATTGTTGCTGTGTTTGGAGTCTTGTTTTCAGGCTCCATCTGGAGCAGTCTTTACAAAGCTGGGGGACTGCGTGCCAGAGAACATCTTGCTACCTCCGAGGAAAATGCATGTCTCTTGCTCTCAACTGTGACCTATGACATCACATTGTCTCTCCCAGCCCAGCCTAGGGTGCCACACTACCAGGCACAGCTTTGCTGCCTTCGAAACATGCATGGCTATTGTGTGCACAGTGACTCGTTTCTCACAGCTGCAGTGGTTGAGCAACACACTGTAGGATCAGTTTCAGACTGTCATGATTAACAGGTTTATTCTTTCCTCAAAGGGCTACCTAGGCTCTATCTTGGTGGGTATCTTTATTTTGTAGGATTGTTTTTCCCATGGGTTAGAAGAAGCAACTAGCAATTAACTCTTGAAATTGTTACCCACTGCCTAGAAGGCACCTCTCTGCCCTTGCCATTTCTCTGAGAAGTGTGTCTCTGATCGCTGTTTGGGTGCCAGGTGATACTCCATGGAAGTTCTGTTGTCTGCTTGCATTAGACTTCCCTCTCTATTGGGCTTCCAGCACATACCAACAACCACTTGATGTAAATTTATCCTTGGAGGATAGAGGTGATAGTATCTACCAGAAAATAGGCAATATTTGATGGAACCTAAAATATGCCAGGGAAACATTCAATTACACAACATCAGACATGTAAAATTAGGGAAGGAATTTATTATTTTTATTTTATTTATTATTTATTTGCAAGAAGAGAGAGAAAGAGAGAGAGAGAGAGAGAGAGAGAGAGAGAGAGAGAGAGAGAGAGAGAGAGAGAGAGAATGGGCACACCAGGGCCTCTAGCCACTGCAAAGGAACTCCAGATCCATGCACTTCATGCATCTGGCTTATGTGGGTACTGGGGAAATCAAACCTGGATTGTTAGGCTAGGCAGGCAAGTACCTTAACTTCTGGGCCAGCTCTCCAGCCCAGGGAAAAAAATTATGAGCTAAAACAATGTCAAACCTAGGATTGTAATCATCAACCACTGTGGCTGTTGTTCACATTTCCCAGAGTGACATCCCAGAACTGCATGACCAGGTTTTTGAGAAGAGTTAGCAAGCTACTTAACCATTACCTGTCAGCTCTACGTAGTGACCCACCAAGAGAGCTCCTTGAACTGACAGGAAAATGACACAGATCACTTAGAGCAAAGTGTGATTTACAAAGGGACTCTCTTTCCTTAACCACTCTGTTTTTTCTCCTCTCTAACTCCATCCCAAGCAGCAGTTTCAGAGCTAGATTGAAGCTTCTACAAACACATCCTACAATGGCAGTTAAAGAGCCATTGTGAGGGCTGGGGAAGTGGTGCAGTGAGTAAAGTGCCTGCCACTCAAACGTGAGGACATGAGTTCAGATCCCCCAGCACTCATGTAAAAGCCAAAGTGGTGGCATGCACCGATAGTCCCAGCACTGGGACGGCAGAGACAGGAGGCTCTCTAGAGCATATTGGCTAACTAGTCTAGCTGAATTAGTGAGTTCTAGGTTCAGGAAGAGGTGCTGTCTTTAAAAGTAAGGGAAGTATGTTGGTTAGTAACTGAGGAAGATACCTGATGCCAACCTTTGGTCTCCACATATGAATGTGCGCTCACAGAAACATTTGCATCTACACACATACAAACATGCATACACACGCTCGCGTGCATAACACACACACACACACACACACACACACACACACACACACACATGCCAAAAAGGAGCCATTGTGAAACTCACTCCATTCCTGAATTTACAGCTTGATAAAAACAAAAAGGAGAAAATCCAGTTACAACAAATAATTTCCATCAATTCGTTCCCTCTGCTCTACATGAAATGCAAGCAGTAAGGATGACAATAATATATTGCTTTTTCTCAATCTTAATTGTTTATGGATTCTTACCGAAAAAAAAAGACCTGTGCTCAACCTATTTTTTTTTAAACTTAAAAGTTGTCTCCTGTCACTCATATCTTCGGACTTGCACATTTTCGATGGGGAGGGAGGTAGCAGTGATAGTAGTTATTTTTACACAGGGACTCTAGCATACTAGAAATGTAGAAAAAGTGTCAAGCTGAAATCATTTAAGTGTGTCCAATTCCATCCCCCATTTCCTGGTTTTAAGTGGACTTGTGGTACCTAACCCTTATTCTCCAGTGGGTCACAGCGCAAGGCTCTGGCACAGCCTGTGATCAGGGTTTCTCTGCAGAAAGTGGGTTCCTTCTCGATGTACTTCTCCAGTTATCTATAAATAGCATCACTTGTGAGGATTGTTAAAATAATTTGTTGCTATAATTATAGTGACATTTCTAGCATGCTATAATCATATAAAATGGCAAAAATAGAAAGATACTATTTTGGACGTATTTATTTTTCTTCTGATTCTGTTTGTGTTTCATGGAATGGAAGAAAAGATTAGGAACACTACTTGTTTAGAGAAAGGGCTGTGTTAGAATAGAAGAGCATAATGACATGAAATCCAGAGAACTTCCTTAAGAAGAAAGGCATGTGGATGCTTTGAAATTGACACGGTTTCAGCAGAAAGAAGAAAAGAGAAGGGGGGAAAATCCCTGTAGTACCACTCTGTACACCCAAGAGAAGCGGAGGCATTTGATGGCATTACTCCAGCTGAGGGCCTGAGCCAAACCAAAGTCACTTTAATTTTTCATGGACTTTTGCATATTTGATGATGGCATCCTAGTTGAGCCTGAATATATATATATATATATATATATATATATATATATATATATATATATATATATATATATATATATGGGCTGTACTGGGGGAATCTCTGAAAAAGATGATATATTTTGGATTAACAAAGCAGCTCCACTGTTTTTAAGTGTCCACTGAGTGTTGATTTAACTCGAAAATAATCTTATGAGGGGATGTTAATTAGCTGGTGAGCAATAGCATAGTGTGAGGACCTGCCACAGTGAAGGTGTGGCTTATGTTCAACTTGACAGTTCCTAGAGTCACCTAAGAAACTGGGCTCTGGACATGCCTGTAGGGATTGTCTTCATCAGGTTAGCTGGAGTGATGGAACAAGAGGACTGTGGGTAATGCTGGCTTTGCACTAAGCTTTATAAGCTTGGATAAGTGTTCTAACTTAGAGCCTCAGATTCTTTCTTTACGGCATGGTTGATTTGGTTGGCCTGGGAGGTCCCCAGCCTTAAGCTCCATGAATGAATATATTGTAGCTGCCTAAGGGCTCTCCCATCACCTCCTTTCTGAGAACTGTTTGCTCAGCTCCATGTCCATCTCACTGTACCTTTCCCTGGAAACAGGTAGGTAGACCAGAAGTCGAAACTGGAGGCTTGCTGGACTAAGCTCACTGTTTCTTCCAGGTCTGTGGTGCTGGGTGAGGACCCCTTTATCACAATCTACTGGTGTTGGGCTTGTGGGCATTAGAGCTGAGGGGATGGGAAGCCAGGCAAAGACAGCAGAATGGACTGGTGGGTGGCATGCGTAGCATTTACAGAACCAAGTAGACACAGCATGCGGGCAATTCAGGCAGTACCCAGTCTTATTGAAGTTTCAGGGGTTCCTGAGCTTGGTGTCCAGAAGAGAGATTCAGCAAAAGATTCTCTTTCTCCTTTTTCTTTTCTTTTAGATGAAAGTTATTTAGAACTGGGGAGGTAATTCATTTGATAAGTTGCTTGTCTTTAAAATATGAGGAACTGAGTTCTATGTAGAATCCATGTAAAACTGTCAGGTGTGGTGGCGTACACTTGATCCCAGGGTTGGCGAGACAGGGACATGCGATCTCTGGAGCTCTGTCCAGTCAGTCTACCTATTTTGTGGGCTCCAGGTCAAGGGGAGAACTTGTGTCAGAAGAGATGACTGAACAATGATATCCAAGGTTGTCCTGGCCTTTATACACACATGCACACACATGCATGTGCACCCACACATATATACATATGTGCACACACATGCATAATCAAATAAAAGGAAGTGTAATTAATTTTATTACCTATAGCAAGAGGCCCAGCTAATAGTCTAGTCATTCTTTTCAATAATTACATGGTTTGATTTGGTTCTTCAATAGCATCATTTAGAATTTTCAAGTCCTTATTCCCAGGAGCCTCTGGTGGCATTCATCAGCTCCCTTGAGGCCCTGTTCCTCCCTGGGACAAACACCAATTAGGAGAGGCTTTGTGTTTCTATATAGGAGCTCTATGAAACTGAGGAGCTGTGGAGCAATTGGCCTGAGGTGAGGATATGGTCCGTTCTGCTGGACATATAGGTCTTATCTGTGCTTTACCTTCACAGTGGTTCCCCACAACTGCCTGCAAGGCTCGGCCCTTTCTGCACCTGTTCGCGGACTCTCTGGATCCTGATAGAAGCCGCCTCTCTGATGGATGTCAGCTAAAGCCCCTGTCTACCCTGGGGCTCCTCTCAGCTGCGCTATCTTCTAGTCACGAACATCCTGACTTCACATTTCCTTTCCTGATCTCATTGAGAAAAGAGAAATTGGGTTAGGAGCTACCTAATTCCATTTGCCTCATTATTCCTCAGAAATCTGAGTCCTGGAGAGGTAGTGCTATGCTGTGTAAGGAGTCAGAGACATGGAGTCTATGGATGACTGCCATTTTGAATACATTTTCTTTCTTCTTTATTTGAAAAGTTAGAAACAAATTGCATGATTTCTGGAATGTCCCCATCTCCCTAAGAGAGATGTCCAGATTTCTACAGTCCTACCACTCATGGCCTTGGCAGGAGGAATGTGGGCTTGTTTGTCTGTAGACCTTCTTTCGGCTTGATGGTAGATGCCTCAAAGGTTTAACAAATGAACTTTAAGCAAGAGGCTCCTGACAGATTGGGAGGAGAAAGGATGGGAATATTCTGCCCATTAACCCTTTAACCCGGAAGAACATTTCTCCATGTTAGCAGTATTCCCTACCCAACATTTCCTTGTTCTGTCTCCTTACTTGAGTGGCAGAATCATGAATGGGGTCTTCTTTTTCTTTTCTTTCTTGTCTTAGCATTTTAGATTCCTTTTCCATAGAGAGGCTTTTGGCTCAAAGACCTGAAGTTGGTTTGTTTGTTTCCTTGATCTACAGTTCTCATTTAATCTTGTAAAGGATTAAAATTCTTGCACTTTAATTTCTTTTTTTCTTGTGTATGTGTTTGTGGAGGTCAGAGGACAATCCCAGGGGTTGTTCCTCAGCCATTGTCCACCATTTTAAGGATAGGATCTCTCGCTGGTTCTGAATTTACCAATTAGGCTAGAATGACTGGCCAGTGAACCCCAGGGGTCCCCAGCACAGGGATTACAAACACACACTACCACTTCAGGCTTTGTTTATATGGGTTCTGGGGATCGACCTCAGGTCTTCATGCTTGCAAGGCAAACACTTTTCCCAGCAATCTATCTCTCCAGCCTCTTGATGTTTCTTCTTAATTAATTTTGGCCTCTTGTTGCTACCATGTCCTCTGACATCATTCTGTGAATGGTGTCCCCTGAGCACCAGAGGAGCAAGGCTAAGTGGCCGGTGTTGGGACAAAAAAGTGAATGTGAGGGCACTACAGGGCTTGTTATATGATATTGCTGATTTTATGTTTTTATATGTGTGGTGCCAAGGATGAAATCTGGGGCCTCCTACATGCCAGGCAAGCAATGGACCGCTGAACAACAACCCTAGCCTGATGCTGCTGTGTTCATGTGAGCCCATGAGGCCATTTTGGCCCTGCCCTTTTCCCATATGACAGGACAGCCATCACAAGTGAATCTGACCCATTAGTTCATTGTGTGGGCACATTCCTGGGCTCAGCTGCCCTATAGTGATGGTGAAGAGGAAGGAAATACCCAAGGAAATGTGTAACCATGGGGAATTCCATCATGTCTAGCATCAGTATTAGGGCAGACTGTGAATGATAATGTCACTGAAGACATTTCAATAAACAACTATTACAGGTCAACTAAGACCTTCCTATGCCTCTCTGTTGGCTAAGTGTGCTATACCTGCCAGTCGTCTCTAAGTTCTGGGCTCCCTGGCCTAGGAGGGGGCTTCATAGCACAGGAGAGACTGAAAACAAGGAATTCACTGAAGGGAAGAGAGGAGATTTTATTTTTTAAGGACTATCAGTGTGTAGAAACAAAAGTAAAGATAATACAAGTCCATGCATTGCCACGGACAATGACAAGCATCTCAATAACAGCCAAGAAAAGGCAGCTTTATTGCTTTCTTGCAAACAAGCCAAAAACAATAGTTCATCATGTTTCCATGATTTTCATAACTGAGTATTTTATGATCTTCTAAGGAGAAGTTTGACGAAATGCAAGAATTGTGCTTTGGATAAAAATGCCAAATTTTGTTAAAATCTTTAAATTTATTTTCACACTTCTATCCTAAATTTCACACTGTTTTCTTCAGGCCTAAGGTCACTACTAATTTGTTCATTTCTTTTGTAACATTAAAAAAGAAAACCCAAAACACCATGACATTTATTCTCAAAATCACCATTGTTTTTGCACTGGGTGATCTTGGCCTGGTATTTCCTTTATAACTTTTACTAGAGCTTTTGGGGACAGATGCATTTAGTCTTGGCAGTGACTGCATCTTCTTGTCCTTTGAAGCTTTAAAGATGCCTCAAATTGGCAGGAAGGAGAGGAAGGCTCTGTGCTGTTGAATACCAATTCCAGCCTCTGTTACAGATCTGGGGGAAGATTGCTGTTTGGAATGGCTTTGGAAACAGCCAGAGAACACTCCAGTCTTTCTGGCATTGTAAAAGACGACTTCTTACTGAGTTATGGGCAGTCTGCAGGCAGGGCATCTGCTTGGATCTGAATGAGTTTAAAAAAAAAGGTAATTTATGGTAAACCAGATTAGTAAGAATATAAATAAAATAAAGCTTGTTCTCAGATTAATCAGCAATATAAATATAATACAGTTCAATTTCAGTTTAGGTGATCAATATGTTTTAGGAGACAATCAAAGTGAAGAAAGAGCCTGACATGCAAAGCTTGAGTATTTTTCAGTTAATTCACTTGTACATTGATGAAAAAGTCATTAATAGTAAGATATTCCCCTCCCCTCTGTGTCTTTTTGGTACTAGAAAAGAAATCCAGATTCTTCCACATGCTAGGTAAGTGCTATACCACTGAGCTATATTCCATCTCCACCCAGATTGTCCTTTCAGACTTTCCATTGTTGTATTAATTTTATGAAACCAGTTCATTTTGCCCACCACACTGTATCCCAGTCACCAAAGCAATAAGTTCTGGAAAAAAATAAGAACTCATTTGCAAGCAGGACAAGCATGGAGGTTGGGAGACCCAAATCTATCTGAGGCCATGGTTTGAGGCTATGTCTGAAATAAAGAGATGGATTGGAGTAAGGCTGGGAGAAAGGTGATTGGGCTGGAGGCTGCCAGTGTCTGCGCCTTTGAAATTGATCTTGGGTTTTTTTAAATGTTGATATCGTTATTATTCATAATTAGATACATTGTATGAGCAAATCTTATGTTGGTATATCAGTTTCCCTCCTCCCTGTCCCCAACCCACTGGTGGGCTCTTCATTTTCTACATTCAGAGTATGATGGTATTATGTACTCTGTGGGTGGAGATTTTGGGTCTTTTAAAGGTCACCCATTGGACACCTGTTTAGTCTCAAGTGAGCAGTCAATACTTTTGATAATAATGGCCTTTGAAGGTCTGGGAAGATGGTTCAGTTCAGTCAGTAAAGTGTTTGTCTTGCAAACATAGGCCTGAGCTTGATCCTCAGAATCCATGTCAAAAAGCTGGGTGTGGTGGGTTGCATGAAGAGTCTCCCATAGGATCGTGTGTTTTGAATACCTGATTCCCAGCTGGTGATAATTTGAGGAAAGTTGTGGACCCTTCAGACATGGAGTCTTGTTGGAGAAGGCATCACTGGGAGTGGGTCTTGAGATTTCAGCCTCCTTTGCCAGTGCTAACTAGCTCACAATTGCTGCTTCCTCCCAGCTGATGTGACAAAATATGATAATCAGCTGCCTGTTCTGACACTCTTCCCCTGCCATGATGAAACTTCTCCCTTGAAACTACAAACCAGAAATAAACTCTTTCCTCATTTCAGCAACAAGAAGATAACTGCTACAAAAAAAATTAGCACTGAAAAGTGGAGATTTTGCTGTGATAAGTTTGACCATGTGGTTTTTAGTCTTTTGGAACTGGTTTGTGGTAAGAATATGGAAGGGTTTTGAATTTCTGACAAGAGAAGCAGAACTCAATGGGCCATTCTTGCAAGAGTTTGAAAGTCCACAATGTAGAGAAAACTGTAGACTGCAAAGGCTCAGCTTATGAGGTTGTAGAGAGGAGAGAGGGCTTTGTCAAGAACCAGGCTACAGGCTGTAGAGATCCCAGAATATTGGAGCTGCTAGGACTATGGGACGACTACCAAGGAAAGCTACTGGCTTGGGGTGAATTCTTCCCAGGAAGCAAGTGGCACAGCTGGATTGATCAATTTGCCCAAGCCTTTTGGAGCCCAGGAGATTCCATCACATGTGCCAGACATGGAGCTACAGGATTTGATGTTCACCCTGCTGGTTTTTGCTCTTGCATTGGTCAATTTTCCTTGCTATGCCCTTATTCCTCCTATTTGGTATAGGAATGTTTATTCTATGTCATTATGTATTGAAAGTGTGTAACTTGTATTTTGATTTTATAGGGCTCACAGTTAAGAGAATGTTTTGGGTTTCAAATGAAGCTTTAATGGCTATGGGAACTCTTAGAGTTAGACTGAATGCATTTTATATCATGAGATGGCCATGAGTCTATTGGGGACAGGGGCTGAATGTGGAAGCTTGAGTGAAATATCCCCTGTATGGCTCATGTGTTTTTGACTATTTGGTCTGCAGCTGGGGACAATTTCAACAAGTTGTGGAACTTTTGAGGGGTGGAGCCTTGCTGGAGGAGGTGTGTGCTCAGGCATGGCTTTGGGGCAATTAGCACAGCTCTAAGTCAATATTCAGATGACTTCCTCCTGCTGCTGTGGAGATGTAATGGCTGTCTGGCTGTTTGCTCTTGTCATGATTTCCCTGCCATGATGAAAGATTCGCATCATACTATAAGCCAATTATTTTTTCATAAGTTGCTTCTGGCCAGGTATTTGGGAAGGTAACTGCTATACTGGGTATGTTGGTGCATATAATCACAGCACTGGGGAGCAGGAGTGAATTCTAGTGCTTCCTGGGATAGAGGTGAGAAAGCTCCCTGAAGCAAGAAGAGGGTAGATGGCAAGGAAGAGAATATTTGAAGAAGATAAGTGACCAAGTCAGTCACAAGCTCGGTAAGGGAAGGAGGAAAGCAGTAATGGAGCTGAGAGTCCATGTAGGCTCATGAGGAGTCACTGGCCTGTATGGTTCCCCTTCTGTGACAGCCAGGCCCTCTGGTACCTCATATTCTGCCTCTAGCTGGCCATTCCAGGGAGTGGAATGGGCAGCTATGCGGAAGCACAGAATCTGGCAACTGTGCATTTGTGTGTGTGTGTGTGTGTGTGTGTGTGTGTGTGTGTGTGTGTGTGGAACACAAAGCCACTGATTCTGTCCTAACCTGACTCTGTTTTTTTGTTGTTATGGTGTGCCTTCTGCAGCAGAAATATCAGTGTCTCTAGCATAAATGACTGGGGCCATTTCATAAGGGTGCAATAGGGGATGGGGAGATGGCTTAGTCAGTCAGGCAAATTTGAGGACCTGAGTTCAAGTCTTAGAACCTATGTAAAAATGTGAATCACAGTGTTTTGTAATCCCAGTGCTGGGGAGGCAGAGACAGGAGGTTCCCTGGAGCTTGCAGGACAGCCAGTTTAGCCTAATTGGTGAACTCTAAGCCAATGAGAAATCCTGTTTCTAAAAGAAGTGGATAGCATTCTTGAGGATGACACTTGAGATTGTCTCGTGGCCTCCATTATGCACACAAATGTGCCTATACACACATGTGCCTTTGCACATACGAACATGCTTATACATATGCATATGCACAAACACACAAAGGAAATAGGAAACAGTGACTTGCTTGTGTGTGTGTGTGTGTGTGTGTGTGTGTGTGTGTGTGTGTGCGTGTATGTGGAGTCATGAAGAATACCTATGTTCTCTTTTTTTTTTTTTCTGTCAGAAAACAACTGCATTGATTTTCTTGGCAATTAAACCTTCATAAGTATGTGGGTACCGAATTTAAAGATGAGAAGATGCAGAGGTCAGACAATCCTGTCTTGCTTTTGCTCACTCTACTCACAGTCAAGAGAAAGGAAGCCCAGATCATCTGCCCTGACACCCACAGGTGACCCACTTGTCTGCAATGACTTTAACCTCAGCCATCTTTCATTTAGTGAGGGGAAAGTAATGTCAAGCATTTTCTTGGCATGTTAAATAATGATAATATATGCTTTAAAAACTCATTATAACCATCAGCATGAATAACTAGTAATTTAAAATTTGAGTTAAATAGTTAGGCTGCTACATTTGTGTTCTTTGGGTGTTTGAATAGAATTATTTGAGGATTAAATTGAGAGACATCCATCAGTCCCAGAAATAAATAGCAGGCTTGCTTGCAAAGTCAAAATTGGAATGGAGAAATGAGAATTTGTGGAGAAAACGTTTGTTGTCTGAGTGAATGAAACAAGCAGATATTCCACACCTAATTACAGGAAGATTTCAGGAAAGGAATTGATTAAAGTTTAAAGAAGATATCAGAGTAATTCAAGATGATTTAGGAAATAGTTTGCATTTGCTTTTTGTCTTTCATGACCTCTAAGATTGGAAAAGGTATTTATTAGAGTGGTAACACTGATAACTGTATTATTTAGTATTCTCAGTTTAGACATAAATTGACAATAGGCTACATTTTTTGGGATAAAAGGACTATTGAGGTCTGTGTAACTATGACCTTAAATGACAATTATATATTAAATCCAGCCAAAACCACCGTGTCATCTTTGTTTCTTGATAGATGAATTCCTAGAAGTTTATATTACATCAAGACAACATGTAATTGATCATAAAAGCTGAACAAAGAACCGAGGAATTTGGATCTCCAGCACCCATGTCAAAGTCAGCCTTGGAGACCCTTACCTGTAATCCCAACACTAGGTGGGGAGGTGGAGACAGGTGGGTCCCCAATGCTCACTGGCTAGTGAGTCTAACCAAATTGGTGATCTCGGGGTCCCATGAGAGATCCTGTCTTAAAGAATATGGTGGAGAGCAGTTGATGAAGACATTTCATGTCCTCCTCATGTCCATGCACACGCATGTGCCTACACACTTAAGTATATACACAAGGGACACACATACACACACACACACACAATAACTAAGCAAGTTGGTAGTCATTTGCTTTGTGATAAAGATAACCTTGCTCCAGTAATGTTGAGTGTATTTATACCTCCAGGCCAGTTGACTGTGCTTATTTTTTGAAAAAAAAGAAAAGCCTTTCAATTAAATGTTTTCCAGAGTGTAAAGGTATTTCAGGTGATTTAAGTTGGACCCTGAAGACTGATTTTAATGTGTTTTTGTTTAGAATTTCATTGGTGTTCAATTTCAGAGGACTTTTGCCTGAAAATACTATCTGTTGAGATGTTAGGAAATGTCAAGCAAGGTGAACAAAACATCCCATGCCAAAAAAGAATTCTGAAGCTCCCACCAAAATAAAACTGTCAAAGGCGACTCTGAGAGGCCATGTGGAGCAGAAAGCAGGGGGCCTCTTCAAAGGCTCTCTGTCTTTGGGCTCACAGCCACCAAAAGATTAGCAGGATTCTGATGTGCCTGAATGTTGGGAAGTTGGGCTCTCTTAATCTTCAGAGACCAAAAAAAGATCCCCAAAATTCAAACCAGTAAATAGTTATATAGCACACACACAAAAAGAATCCAATGCATGCATGCTTGTGATTTCCATAAATTAGCTGTGCAGGCCAACATGGTGTTTCATAATGCCATAGAGCAATGCATCCTGCACATCAGAGGAGTTTGTAAGGAAAACAACTCCTGCCCTGTCGCCCACTGTAGGCTCACACACTCTCTGTCTGCAATCACCAAGAAGAAACAGAATGCTTTACCCAAAATATTACTGTAAATCACAGACACAGAGGCCAGCACTCAAGACAAACCTAATTAGGTGGGGAAGAGGTATCTCCCCATTGCCTTCTGCCTGAAACAGGAACTCAGCAGCCATGGGCTGGATTTGTGAATTCCATGTTCAAATGAGCAGTGCGAAGCAATCCACATGATCAATGTATGAAAACAGCACTGGGGCTCTGATTGGGAATACACAGGAACAATGAACTGTGGCTTTTTTAGTTTTCACATGTGTGTGTGTGTGTGTGTGGTTGAGTGTATGTGTGTTCATGTTTATATGGATGCACCTGTGTGTTAGTTTGTGTGGAGGCCAGAGGTTGACCTGGGGTATCATTCTCAATTGCTTTCCACCTTATTTACTGAGGCAAGGTCTCACTGGTTTGGCCTGCTGGTCACCAGGCTCTAGCAAACGTAGTGTCTCTGCTTTCTCAGAACTGGGATAACAGGAGTATAATGCCAGTCAGCATGGATGTGGGTGCTGGGGATCCAAACTCATGTTTTTGTGGATGATGGCAAGTACTTTGCCCACTGAGTCATCTCCCCAGCCCCAAAAAGTGGCTTTAAAAACTGCTGCAACTTCTCAGACCCATCAGCCCCTGTGAAGAAGGGTCTTTGGGTCTTATCTGTCTTTCCCACCCTCCTTCTTTCCCTTCCATCATCATCATTCCCATGTCCATCCGTATGCTGCCCGTTGGTGCTCCATGCATCACCTGTGAGCAAATGGCTCCTCACTGGTTTTCAGGATGTGCAGACCCACCCGTACTGCATGAATTTACATTTAAAGATCTCTAAGTCTGGTTACTTCCTACAAGGAGTTTAGCATCTCCTTAAAATGATAAAAATAAAACAACAATAGACAGCTACAACTAAAAACCAGATAAAATGGCCCAATGGAGTGTGGGCGTGGTACAGGAATTTGGAGAGGAGAGGTCATGACCTGGGAAGTCAGTGAGATCTCAAGAAGATGGGATTTCAGTAGCAGGAAGGGAAGAACAATGTCAGGGAGGGAGGAGCAGGGGTTAAAGGAAAGAGACAAGGAAGCTGTCTGGCTGGTCATTTCTGGGCCGGCAAGCACTGGAGAGCTTATATATAGCTGGGCACTGTGAGAAACTGCTGGGGAGGGAGCTTGTAGAGATTAGGGGGAGTCCAGGGAAGATTGGCAGAGCCAAGGAGGAAGAGGGGCCAACAGAGTCCAAAACCAAGGGACTCCAGGAGGATGAGGGCAAGAATGTAATTCATATTTTGAATCCCCAAGAGCATTGTTTCTGTGGCCTTATTAAGTGCTTACTGAGTGACCTGAGGAACAACAGGAGGTGGTAGGCGAATCATGAATCCCTGGGGCTGAGACCAGTGGGATGTACAGCATAAAGACAGGCTTTGGAGACAAGACAGGTTCAAAGCTTAGCTCAGACCCTTCTAGGTACACACTGTGTGTGTGTGTGTGTGTGTGTGTGTGTGTGTGTGTGTGTGTGTGTGTGTGTGTGTAAGCATACTCTTGTGTGAGCATGTGCACATGCAGGTGGAGATGAGAGGACAACCTTAGGTGTCATTCTCAACACTGCCCACCTTTTTGGGACAGGGTCATTAAGTGGCTTAGAGCTCACCAATTAGACTAGTTAATTAGACTAGCTGGCCAGGGAGCCCCAGGGATCTTCCTGTCTTTGTTTCCCAGCACTGAGATTAGAAACTCATGACACCATGTCAGGCATTTTTTGAAGGGGTTTCTGGGGATTGAAGTCAGGTTTTCACACTTATGTGGCAAGCTCTTTAGCCACTGAGCCACCTCCCAGCCCAAATGTAGACTCTCTTTCCATGGGCCTGTTGTCACCTGCATGTCCTCTTCCTTGAAGTGTCTCCTTATTTTCTCCCCATGTTCCAGATTTATTCAATCTTCTCTTAAATTTCTTTCTCTCCTTTTTCTTCTCTCTCTCTCCCTTCCTTCCTTTGTTGCATGCGCATATATGAGCGCACATACTACAGTGTACATGTGGAGATTGGAGGATAGCTTTCTGATGTGTGTCCTCCACCTCTGACACAGGGTCTTTTACCACCACAAAGGAACTGCCAGACTGCAAAGACTAGCTGGCCCTTGAGCTTCCTGCTCTCCTGCCTCCAGCTCTCACTGTTCCAGGTGTGTTAGGATCACAATGCTTGCATGCTTTGCATCTGGCTTTACATGGTTCCTAGGGAATGGAACCCGGGGCAGCATGCTTTGCAAACAAGCACCTTTAACTGCTGAGCCATCTCCCCAGTCTCATATTCTATCATTTTATCACATCTACTTGTAAAGTAGTCTAAATATATTGTGGGTTTTAATTCAAGAGATTTGCTTCCACGGAACAGAATGAAAAGTCCTATTGAACTTTTATGTATTTGGATGGATTACTCATACCATTTATGAAAATAATTTTTAAAAGTAAGTGGCATTGGCTTTGACCACTGTTATTTCTGCTTCAAAGCTACCATTTTTTCCCGGTCTCCTGTGAAAGGCTCAGGTGCTGAGAAGTAAGTGTATGCTCCTGTTGGTGCTATGAACTTGTGTTTATGACAAAAGAATTGGTTTTATGCATAATGGAAGTTTGTGATTTGTGACTGTATAAATTTTATAACATTCATTTTGTGTGTGCATGTTCATGTGTGTGTAGGGGGTGGAGGTGGTTATGTGTACGTGTGTGTGGAAGCCAGAGGACAACCTCAGGTGTTGGTTCTTAGCCACTGTTAACCATATTTTGTGACAAGGTCTCTCATTGGCCTAGAGGTCACCAAATAGGATAGACTGGCTGGCCAGCAAGCCCCAGGCATTCTCCTGTTTCCATCTTCCTATTGCTGGGGTTACAGGTACATGCCACAAAACCTGGCTTTTTATTTTCTCTTTTTCATCATGGGTTCTGAGGATTGAAATGAGGTCTGCATGCTTGCAATGCAAGCACTTTACCTACTGAGCTAGCTCCCGGTCTCCCCCACCCCCAACTCCACTCCCCTATGACATTCTTGCATTTAAAGGCACTTGGGCAGCAAGGCAGGCATTTTGAAGGGAATGTAAATGGTCCCCTCAGAGGCTCATGGGTTGGAACACCCAGACTCAGGTGGTGGTGCTGATCTGGGAGATTGTGGAATCTTTGGCATCTAGGGCCTGCTTAGCAGACAGGACAGTAAGAGTTGGCCTGGATGGAGGGTTACAGCCCAGCTCTGATCCAGTCAAGCTCTCTAGCCAAGATGTGAGGAGCCTTGCACACACGTTCCTGCAGCCATGCCTATCCTGCCACGATGAAGTGAAACTATAAGGCAAAATAACAAGCTCCTTCCTTAAATTGTTTCTGTCAGATATTTTGTCATAACAAGAAAGTCGTTAATACACAAGGTAAGAGACAAAGTAGAGGAGTTGGGTTAATTGCCTGTTTTTGATTTGTTATTGGACAATTTTCATCCTTCAGAAAAGAGCAACTTTTGGCTTCTGATTCTCTAGTTAAAAAAGCCCCAGGTTTACTATTGGTGGTTTTCATCCAGAGAGTTTGAGAGAGAGACATTAATTTATCGTTCTTTAGGAAATCATAACCGCTGAGCCAGCATTTATACAGAGCACTAAACAATATAATTGAGCCTTAATTAGAATTTAGAGGCGTCGGGGAATTACTATAAACTCTGGCTAGAAATTCAAGATTCTTCTGCAATTTTAATACTAACTTAAAACAATTCCTTCTTTCTAGATTTTCTCTCCAGCATAGGTTGCTACCAAGAGAATTGTTTAAGCAATTCATTGTTTTGAAGCAAAAACAACCAAATAAATATGTATCAGAAAGTAGCAATTCTTGTGGAGGGATAAGCGCATCTTTTTAAATGCTATCAGGAAAAAACCCTACAGAGCAGTATGTTCAAGTGGGCTACAGTAAATATCAAATTCATAAATAAGTTTTGTCAAGAACAAATGATTGAAAATAACCCACATGCCTGAAATATGGACTAGTCCCCAAAACACTTCCAGGAAAGAATCAAAGCAACACATAAATAATTATTTATTATTTCACCTTTTTATGAATGATTCATTGGTTAAAGGGGAGACAGGGTTAAGTAATTCTGCATCAGTCAGAGACTGAATTCTGGCTTGCTAGGTACAAGCTGCTTAGAGAGCTCACAGGGCGGCTCTGGGTTGTTTCTCCTGTGTAAATCACTTTTGTATTTGGAAGGTCTTCTAGAGTTGCTGGTCCACTTGAGCATCTGTTCACGAAAGAAGCCATCCTGGAGGGGCTCTAGGTACCAGGAATAGACTGATACTCTGATATTGGTGCTGAGTGTTGATGACAGCACGTGGGAGGGATGTGGATCAGGCTTTGTTGCTGGATAACGATGCTTATTTGTCAGGTCAGGTGTGATGGTTGGCATTGATCGTCAACCTCACAGGACCTGAAATCACCTGGGAGGGATTACGTAGTTTAGGTCAGCTTCTGGGCATGTCTGTGAAGGACGATCATGATTAAGTTAATTAATGTGGAAAGAACCACCTTATCCGTGGCTAGCATCATACATGGGCTGAGTTCCCGAACTATATAGTGTTCACAACTGTGTGCTCAGTGTACTGAGCTACATTAAAAGATGAGAGCTAGCTGAACAGCTTCATTCATCTTTCTCTGCCTCCTCGCTGTGGACTGAATGTGACCAGCTTCCTCAAGCTCCTGCCACCATGCCTTCCCACCATGATGGGCTGTAACCTGGAACTCTAAATAAAACCTTTTGTCCCTTACATTGCTGTGTTTGAAGCAATGTGCCCCAGAAATAAGAAAGTTATACTAGGCAAAGACACACAAATGGAGATCCACTTGTGTTCATTGAGAATCGAGCTGTGTGCTAAGTCTTACAAAACACAAATGAAAAATCATTTCTCCCAAACACTTCAGACACATGTAGGAGAAAGACAAATGGTCATCAAACACAATGGACGTAAACACATAAACATCTGATAATGACAGCAAGTATATAATATTATCCAGCATGGAGGAGGTAGGATTCATGCCAGTGGTGATGGTGGCGTAGAATGGATAATGAAGGGAAGATTTTCTGAAGGAAGGGAACATGGACATGTATCTTGAAAATGAAACAGAAATCAGTTAAGCAGACCATGTTGGGCAGGCAAAAGTGGAGTCTGCCCAATAAGACTTCACAAAGCTGCAAGGAATTCACTGTGGCAGGAGTGTGTGGCTGTCTAGGAGGAGAGGCAGGAGCTGAGAGCTGCAGAGGTGGGCCAGAGTCAAAGACAATCATTCATTGAAGGCCGGAAACAGGGTGCTAATGCGATGGGAAAGGCTGAACCATGGCAGGTATTTTGTTGCATGATGAGCTAAGAACATTTGTTTGCTGTCACAAGAGAGTCTGTAAGGGACTATTGTCCATTGTGCTGTGTTTCACATTTTGGTTTAGTATATACATACTAAACCTATACCTATATGTGTCATTTTGTAATATAGGCAATAAAATAGCTGCTTTTGACTCTTGTCTATTTCCTGAGTAGAGAGCTATGGATAGAGCACCTCTTAATGTTATTGGACAGAGGTATAACCAGGCACATTACTACCCAGGGGTTCATGCTCCTTACCTGGGGTAAACCAGATAAGCAGGAAATTTAATGGAGAATATGGATGATGATATCTTATCTCTCAGCTTCACCTGTCCTCATTCAATGATCTTATCGCACACATGGTTGGGATAGAGCTGAGAAGGGAAAATAATGACAGACCTTTAAATTATGACACACAGGCAATGGATGAAGAATCCCTGAAGGTCAGCTGGAATAGATAAAGTGACACAGGTGACACTTGTCTTAAATATTGTTTTTCATGTATGTGTGTGTGTGTGGTGTGCATGTGGGTAAATGTGCATGCTCATATGTGTGGAGAGTTGCATGACTCCCATAGGCCCCATCTCTTAATGCAAAATGAATTCAACTGAACTTCAACAATCCACATAGTATTTACCAGTCTCAACACTGTTCTAAAGTCTAATGTCCAAAGTCTCATCTGAGACTCAAGGCAAGTCTCTTAACTGTGAGCCCTGTAAAGCCAAAACACAGTTATATATTTCCAACATATAATAGCACAGAGTAACAATTCTCATTCCAAAAGGACACAATAGGGGGCATAGGAAGAAGAGATTGAACCAAAGCAACACCTAAAACAGACCAAATACTGACTTATGCAGCTCCATGTTGGTTATCAGGGATTTGTGATAAAAATCATCTGGGCTACAAAAGCTTGTGTAGTTCTACATCTAGAGCTCAGCATCTTGTAGCACCCACTGCTCTCTTGTGGGTTTGATCAGCTTTGAGCCCACAGCATTTCTTGGAATAAGTTCCATGGTCCTGGTACCTTCAATATCCTGGGATCTCCACTGTAAACTTAGAGCCCACCTTTATAGTTTCACAGAGTGGCCTCTTAGGATGTCCTTGCAGGGATCCTCACCTTATTGTATACTATGGGGCCTCAGTGGTTCTCTGAAACCATGATGAAACACTTTATATCCATTCTTACCTTCAAAACCAGCACTAGATGGGTGATAACTGACCAATTTCTGCTACTAACTAGGAATGCGATCTGTCCCCTTCCTTCAGGCCTTGTCCTTTGGAAAGAATTTGCTTTCTTACTCTCTGAACCCTCAATGAGTTAGTTCATGCTCTTAGGACCTCTTTCTTAGTGTCTCAGTGCAGAGCAGCAGATCTCTCTTTAAAGCACTAATCTTCCTAACAATTATAGCTGAATAGGCCATAGTCTCCTTTCCCAGAACTTTAAGCTTGCTCACATTTTTTTCTGTGATAAATGTCACATTTTCATATCATTTTGCTCTGTAAAAATTTTAATCCCTTTTCATTGTCCATTTGAATAAAAATACCTAAGGAAAGCCATGCTACTGACTCATTGCTATTCTGTCTTCAAATCTCCTTGGCTAAACACATTAGTCCATTACTTTGTTTGTTTGTTTGAGAGAAGGTCTCAATCTAGCCCAGGATGACCTTGAACTCATGGCAATCCTCCTATCTCAACTTCCCAAGTGCTCAAATTATAGTTAAAAACCACTGTACATGGCTAGTCCATTATTTTTGCAAGCAAGTGTCATTAACTGCTGAGCCATCTCTCTCTAGCCCAAGTCGATTATTTTTAAATTAAGCTTTGTTCATGTTCTCAGGCCATGTGCAGAATACAGCCAGATTCTCTGCTAGAATATCACATAAACAGCCTCTCACTCGGTTCCTAGTATGGTCCTTGTTTCCCTGTGAAACCTCATGAGCCGGCCCTCCACAATCCATATTTCTCTCAACCTCTGGCCTTCCAAACTTCCATCACAATGGTCCACTAAGCTCTGCTTACAGCGTTGGAAGACTTCTCTAGTTGAAAGTTCCAAACTCTTTTGTATTCTTTCTTCAAACCAGTTCCAAAAGCCTGTGAACAGCATGGTAAGGTGTACAACAGAAATGGTCCTACTGCTTAGGACCTGTTTTTTTTTTTTTTTTGTAGAAGTTATATTCTTGTTGTTATAAACAAATCCAACCAAAAGCTGCTTCTGGAAAGAAAAGGATTTCATTTGGCTTATAGTGTTGAGGGAAAGTTTCATAGTGAGAAAGCATGGCAGGTGCAGGGAGTCAGACATAACATTATGACATCTGCAGAGAAAAAGCAGAGAGCAAATAGGATGTAGAGTCAGATTAAGACACCTCAAGGCCTGCCCCTAGTGACACACTTTCTCTAACACAGCTCTACCTACTAAAGGTTCTACAATATTTTCAAGGAGCACTGCCAGTTGGGGATCAAGTTGTCAAACACATCAGCCTACAAGGGTCATTCAAGAAAGCACTATGGGTTTTATATGTAAGAGGAGGGATTTGATATTTTCTATATGGTCATAACATATACATTGTCCAGTTGGGTGAAGCTCTAGAAAAAATTAACTTGGCTCACAATAAAAAATATAGTGCTTATCATGTAGACACTAACTGATATTATTGTTATTATCCTGGCCTTCCTAATCCTTTTTAACAAGCCCATGAGGTATGTCTTCTTACCCTCATTATGCATGAGGGCCCTTCAGTGCTATTAGGATATTTGTTGCTACCTGTCTGCTTCCATTGTATCAAGATCTCTTGAGTAGTTCTTTAATGGTTTTTATCACCCCTGCCCTTGCAAATGGAGGTGTCTGAGGTGAAAGGAATCACACTTTAGGAAGGTAATTCCTTTCTATTCAGTCATCTCTGCCCTGGGTATTGTTATACAATTCACCCATCATTTGGGTTGTTAAACTTCCTGCCTTTCAGGGTCCTGTTTAAAAGATAGCTTGTGAGGTTTGCTTCATTGTTTATTAAAAGCTGGACAGTTAGGATGTATGGCATATGTATTATGCCATAGATTGCTGTTATAACAAATTATCAGAGAGTTAAAAAAAGACAACCAAAAAAAAAAAAAAGACAACCAATCTTTTCAATTTCTGGATTATGCAGGTGCATGTTCCCTGGCCTAAACTGAGCTGCTTCTACATGGAGGCTCTACAAGAAGCATCCATCTTCACAGTTACCCTGTCTAGTGGCTGCTAGTGTCCCTAATCTTGAGGCTTTTTTGTCCATCTTTATTAGAGTGTCACTCCAGCCTTGCTTCCATCCATCCTCGCCTCACTGTGTCCTCCCTGTAGTCATAGTCAATTCTCCTGCCTCTTTGTTTTCTTTATGAGAGGGTCGCACATAGCCCAGTATGGCCTTGAACTCTATGTAACTGCGGATGACCTTAAACTTTTGTACTTCCCAAGTGCTGGGATTATAGGATTGCACTACCATGTTCATTTTGTGGACTACTACAGAATTGAACTAAGGCCTTTGTGTGTGCTAAGCAGGGATTCTACAAACTGAGCCATATCCCCAGACCCTTCTGTTTTCCTCTTGTAAAGATGCTTGTAATTATACTGGATCCACCAGAATAACTCAGGGTAATCCCCTCATCTCAAAATCTTAATTTGATCACATTAGCAAAGTCCTTTTACCACCTAAGTTAAAGTCACAAATTTCAAGAATAAGGGCAGGGACATCTGTAAGGGGACACTGGTTCACCCTCACTCTGCATGTTAAAGGCTAAAGCATGGATATGCTAGAGAGGGGAACTCTCCCCAGATTTAGGACAATTCCCCTAAAGGGAATTCCAATCTGTACACATCCATCAGCCTCTCTGAACAGATCCCATTAAAGTTGTTCCCAGGTCCCGGTATTGCTGATAAAACAAAGAACAGCTCCAGAGGGGGAACAAAGAAAAGCACTCTAACTTATCTGTCCTCACAAAGGACTGTAGCCTTTTAAAATTCAGATAAATAAAATATGTGCCCAGCATCAAGATCTCAGGAGGCACAATGAATGCTGCGGTACAAGAATAACCAAGAAAAACGAATCACAAAGTAGACAAAGCCAAGCCCCACCATTGTTTTGCATTTTCCCAAACTGTCAAGCCAAGAAACTTTAGGGACCTGGGGGAAGGGTGTATATAGAAACAGAATTTAATATTTACTGCAAATGGAGCTTGTCATACTTGATAACCTAACTGGCCAAAAGCAACATCTCTCAGAATCCAGCACCCAGTAATAGGGAATTACTTAAATGAATGCCAGGTCCCTGGCCCCATATTAAAGCTTGAAAATTCATGATGTGGGTACCTGGAAAGAATACTCATTCATTAAGAATGTGTCGAGTATCTAGGAATGTATTATTATTTTTTCTATTATTACATTCCTAGAGTCTTATCTTATTAGACTCTCAGTGACATACAAGTTGACTTAGAAGACACTGACTTTGAAGGGCTTTGGGATGTACACACTTCTCCTTGCTGAAATCCAAATACACAGGCTTATAACATAATCTTGGTCTTGTTGTACTGAGAGTCCACTCCCGTTTTTCACTTATATGCCTCATAAAACAGTCTCCACAAATAACAGGTATCTGTTCCCCAATTGCACATTATCTGTTATGGATAAGATTGAAGAAAATAAGAAGGAATTATTGGAGCACTAGAGCAAAACAGAGAGCAACGATAAGTCACACTGGATTTCTTATATTTCAGTCTGGGCTTGTGTGGATGAACTGTGAAGGGTCCCTCTCTTCCAGATCTTGAAAGACATTCTCTACCACAAAGGGAACCGGAAATATGAATGGAACTCACAAGGATCTCAAAAAGCTAAGTGATGGGTACTGCACAGCATTCTACGACTAGGTGCTTTACATTGATGATGTTTCTAGAACTGCAAATTTGAAAAATGCCTTCTCTGTCCTTTTTACAATTTAGTGAAAACACAGTGGAAAGGTGGAATGATTTCCTTCAAAACCTAAAACCACGTGAGTGTAGGACTAAAATCTTTATGATTGTAATAGTTACTTTGCTCATTGCTCTGATTAAATATCCAACAAGAGCAACTTAAGGAAGGAAGGGTTTATTTTGGCCCATAGTTCAAGTCCATAATGGTGGGGGAAGTGTGGTGTGGAGAACAGCTCTGGCTGTGGAGGCAGGGCCATGAGGTGTATGTGCACTCTCAGAGCGCAGAGAAACAAATGCTGGTGCCTGTCTCACTTTTTCCTTTTTTTCCATTTCATTACGTTTGGGCCCCTAGCCCAGGGGATGGTGCTGCCCGCATTTAGGGTGGGTCTAACCTTTTCAGTTAAACCTCTTGGGAACACCTCACAGTCACACCCAGAGGTGTCTCCAGTCAGATTCATAGTCAAGATTAACCATTACAATGATGTTATTAAAATTAATCTTATACCTAAAATAGAATTAACAGAGACATGGAAGATGGCATTAAAGCTCTAACATGTGCTTAAGGAGAATACAAGGAGAATAAAATGAGGAATACTCTAGGGAAAGAGACTGAGTTCGGACCCAAGTATTGGGATCCAAAATACATACAAGTATCTGCATGTTTAGAAAGAGAAAAGTATTAGTTACTGTTCTTGTTGTGTGATCAAATTAATACTGTCAAAAGCAACTTAAGAAAGGAAAAGTGTATTTTTGTCCCATTGTTAGCAGGTTGGAAGGGGGAGGATGGAGGAGAGGCAGGGAGCACTGAGAGCCAAAGGAAGTGATGGATGACGTTGCTTAGCTCCCTCCTACCTCTTTTATTCAGAGGAGGATGTCAACATATTCAGGGGTGGTCTTCTCTCCTCAGTTAATCCAATCTAGAAAATTCTTCATAGATATGTCTGGAGATTCTACTCTCAGGTAATGATTCTGCTAAGTTGACAATATTCACTGGAAAGAAAGAACAAACTATCTCTAGTCACTTCCTGGAAACCCAACAGATTAGCACACTTAAATCCCAGAAAAGATTATCCACACAGGAATGACAGCTGAAGAACAATGGTCTGTCACTTTTGAAAGCAGTCAAATGAGCGTGCAAGAGTGAGTGCAAAACGAAGTCTCTTGAAAGCACACTGAGGGTTATGGTATAGCTCCATTAGTTGGTAGAGTGCCTGCGTAGCATGCTGGTCCTTCCTTCCGCCTGGATTAAGGCAAGGTCTTCTGTTGTTCATCACTGTGGGATTCTCCCGTCGCCACCTCCCATCTTATAGCAGGTGCACCAGGATTACAGATGTGCGCTACTTGTCTGGCTTTATGTAGGTTTCGGGAATCTGAACTCAGGTCCTTATACTTGTACGGCAAGCACTACACCCACCGAAATACCTCTTGTGCCTCATAACTATTTTGTGCCATTCATAATTGCTATATTTTAGTCTCTGTCCCACCAGAAGTGATAGTTTTGGACAAATGGGAAATACTGTCTCCTACAAGTCTGGTCACAATTTACTTTGTTGTACTTGTCCTTTCTACAAATCTGAGCCGTGGACAAACAGTCTCCACAGTGAAGTGACAGAAAGAGGCAGCCCCTACAAACACGGAGTCATGCTTAGTGGAGCAAGAGAAAGCTAAAAGGAGGCTACAGAAGTCACTGGTGCTTGGGAAAAATGTTCTGGAAGAGTGGAGGAACCAACATGATGGGGAATACTACTAGCATTAGGATAAACACATAAAAGCCAGAGACCTCATGAATTCAGCACTGCTTGAAGAGAACAGGAAAATGTAGACATTATAACGAGGAGCCCACATCGCCTAGCAGGTTGGATGAAGTGTGGAGCCTGGGAAGAGAGGACTAGTCAGTTCCCTTGAGGAAGACCTGCCTGGCCGAGGGCAGACAGGCCCTGGGGAGAAGTGGTCAGGGGGTAAAGCTGGAGTACGCAGAGGGTGAGGGTCTGTGCAGAAGTCCTTGGCTGCCCACACTGGCACATGGGTCGTGAGAACTTTCCATCCTCACTCCAGCATGACGCATCAACACTGCAGTTGTGGATCAGATCCCACAGGTGAGAGAGAACAGAGTACACATGAGAAGCTGAGCAGCTTCAGACTCGTTCTGAGGACTTGACAGCCACAATGGAAAGTGGGCCAAGGAGAGGAGCCAGAGCATGTCAACGTGAATCTTGGTGATTAGTGGTGACACATCTCGGGGACAGAGGCTGACAAGAAGGATGTGGGGTGAAGGCAGGAACGTGGATGACCAAAGGAAGCCTGGATAGAACTTTGTTTTGAAACCATTTTTAGGGAGAGAGGAGAGAAACTTAATCTATACTCTTGGAGCCTTCTGCATCTGGGAGGCACCTTAGTGATCTTTCAGATCTACCCGCTTTGAATGTGGAGCCCACAGGGAAGTGGAGTCTTGTGACTCGGATAGCAGGAAAGCTGTATTTGCTTTGGGTGGTCAAGAGTCCAAAGTCAGCAAGCATGTGAGCAGAGCGGGAAACAAACAGGAGCCACTACAAGGGACTTTCTGGGTCATGTGCTGTTTCTCAGGACTGTCGGTTCTGAAGAGTATACAAGCACTGTGATTAGATGTGAAAACTGTCACTGAGGAAGTCTCAGTCACTCCTATTTTCTGAAGATAACAAAACAAGCTCCTCCAGGTTCTCAGAAAATGAATGAGCTCCTCCAGTGACCCTCCTCCCCAGGGGGCCATACAAGTCTCTGATAATCACCCCAGCTTTCAGGCCAGCTGGGAAAATGCAGATTCCACGCTTATCTCAGATGCTGCCTCTGCTCTCCATAGCAAGGTGGCTTGGATCCTCACCACACAGGCAGGATCTATGGGAAACTGCATGGCAAATCTCGGAACACCTCTCCACCTGTCTAATGGAACAAAGTGGGAGGAGGCCCAGGATTACCATGAACATCAGCCTAGAAGCCTGAGAGATAGGAAAAACCGTCAAGTGCGTGCAGACATGACTTAAACGGGACTCAAGGAGGTAGGTAGGAGTCCCACCTACCGCACAGAAGCTGGAGAAATGTGAGTGGTTGTACCATATCACCATGGGCTGTATGCTTGACAGTGTGTGGTGCCAACACCCGTGACTGCATCATGAAGAATGATGCAGGAGATGTTGTCTATTTGAAGATCTCATTGTTGAGCATTCCGATGGCCAAAGGCCCAAGAGACTTTGGAAACAGACAGAATCATGCTTTTAATTTGTAGCAAACAAATTCCGATTCATTGGAACTTTCTTCACCCTGGATAAGGTTTTGAGAACAGAATGCTAGAAGTATCCTTGGGTCAGAAATAACTCAAAAGTCTAGTCCTGGCATTTTCTTTAATAAAACAAAGGCTCATAAGTCAATACAGGGTGGATGGAAAACCTTGGTCACACAAAGGGAAGACATATGGGAGAAATTTTAAAAAGCACATCACACTGTTCTGGTCTGGGTAGGAAGAGCTGACTTTAGTGACAGATGAGGTTCTATGTGCTATATGGCTCCAAGCACAAGAGAAAGCACATCATAGATTTCTGCTTATAAATGGACACTAGTGAGAAGCTCATAAAAGGGGGAATGAAGCAAATGTCATGGAAAAACTAGAAGACAATGCCAGTGTAAATGTTACCCAAGTAGCCGGTGCTTTGAAGGCAATATCATGGGCATAACAGAAGCGCCCTTTCCACGAACATTTATTTATTTTGTACTTTGTGAGTAATACAACTTCTTGGGCATTTTCATTTAGAATCACAAACCTTGAAATTCTCTCTCTCTCTCTCTCTCTCTCTCTCTCTCTCTCTCTCACACACACACACACACACACACACATACACACACACACACACCACAGAGCAGTGATGTTACAAGCTAGTAAGCAAATGTCTTTATCAGACAATTTTGTGTTAGTGATTTCATTTAATTTTGAACACCCATAAAGGACGACCTAAACAATGAGGTCACTTTTGCTTAAGCTCAACGGCAAGTGAAGAATGAGGACAATGTAAGTTTCTAAAATAAGACAGTGGCAATAAAGAGTTTGAGCTGCGGAAAGCAATTCAGGAGAAAGCAGTGGAAGGTTTCGGAATGGCACACAGGAGGCCCCGGACCTTATGAGAGAAGCAAGCAGGCTACCAGAGGGCTTAGTCAGCTCAGTGGAGCAGTGGTGCAGAATTGAGGTCCTGAGTAAGTACTTCTGATAATTAGAAAATATCTTTTGTCCACATGGAGATTATGGGACTTAAGATACCCATTTCAGAAATGAGCATCATGCTGGCTAGTAAGAAGCATTTAGTCTAATGAGGGGAAAGGGGCACATAAAAATGAGCACATGCATAGCCATGTTGTGAGTGGGGGGCCGGAAAAGGGCATCTCCTTTCACAGCCATGTAAGCATATGGCTGACTGTTAAAGCGTGCTCATCTGAGTTAAAGTCATGAATATATCTCTTACATTTTATAACAGATGTTGCTAGCATTCTAATAGCAGTTGGTTTTATGGGAAATTTGTAGAATAGGTGTCTGCATCCTACATATTCCTTAGCTAAGTTAACTGCTAACAGATTCTTAGGGAAACTTAGAAACACACTCAAGTCCACTGCAAGGGACAGCTAAAGGGGAGGTGGAGTTCTATTCTCTCTGGTCATGCTCTCTTAGATAACTGAGTAGTGATAGGAATGAGGAGGAAGGGAGGCCCCATTGAATAGGCAGCGAGTCAGGGATGCAGACCCCCAAAAAGAATAATCAAATATCTGAAAAAATTATATTAATTACATATATATATAGATACATATATATACATATACATATATATATATATATATATATATATATATATATATATATATATATATATATATATATATATATATATATATATATATATATATATATATATATATATATATTAAGCAGAGCCAGAAAACACAGAGATTTTAAATGGGTCCAGAAAGCAAAGTCTGGGAACTGAACTCCCAAAAAAAGCCCTGACTTCCAAAAGGTCAAAAACCCTGACATATGCTGACTCACCAGGATGTCATCTGGCCCATTTAAAGCAACCAAGCCTCTGTCTAACTCATCAATAGCCTATCAGGAGCCCTCACGTACACTCAAAGTAATCAATCTAATCTACCCCAACTTGATGCCTAATTTACATCTTTAAGAATATCAAGTCACAGGCCTATCAGAAACCCTTGTATACTTTCCAAGTAACAAATCCAATCCACCTTGACTTGATATTTAATTTACATCCCCAAGTGTTTAAAAACCCCTGATCCAAGTCACTAGGTGGCTCCCACTTTGGACCCTTCCCAGCTAAGGATCTCTGCTCTCCTTTTATTTCCTGCCTTACTTTCGTTTTCTGCTTAATGTTCTACTCAACTCTCGTGTTACCTACCCTTCTATCCTATCTGCACATGTCATTCTTTGTGGCTCTCAAGATAAGAACTCCAGAGCCCTGACTGGGGGAGTTCTAGTGACCATTGACCATTGAGTGTTCGGCGCTCTAACCCCTAAACTAAGCCCACCCAGAGCTGACCAAGGCTCTGTCACACGCAAAACTGGTGACAATAGGTAGATGGTCATAGAAGAAAATGGAGGGTCATAGAAGATAGATGAAGTATATGTGCACGCATGTTTGTGTTTGGATTAATTTTCTTGATGCTTTGAACAAATTCCCAACAAGAAGCAACTAAAGGAAGAAAGGAAGGAAGGAAGGAAGGAAGGAAGGAAGGAAGGAAGGAAGGAAGGAAGAAAGGAAGGAAGGAAGGAGGGCAGTGTTTGTTTTGGCTTACAGTTTGAGAGGATCAGGGCTGGGAAGGCATGGTAGCCAGAGGCTCCATCATGGCAGGAATGTGCAGCTAGAATTGCTTACCTGCTCACATCTTGGTAGAACAGGGAGCAGACAGGAAGAGGAGCTAAATTATAACAGATCAAGACCCACTTCCAGTGGCTCACCTCCTCCAGAGAGGTTCTCTTTCCTAAGGGTTCCACAGGCTTCTAGAAGGGTACCATCAGCTGGGGATCCAGCATTCAAACACACGAGCCTGTCTATGGAGGACATTTCACATTCAAACCCAAGTGCCCTTCATGAATTCAATAAAATCCAGTATGTACAAAGTAGAGAAGGAATAAAATGAGAATGGAAAAGGAAGTATTCTGGAAGGAAATCCATTTGGTCTATTAGGGATCTTAAGCCAAACTGAGAAAAGGATATTCTTTCCCCAAGTACATAGAGACTAACATCTTCAGAACTCTGTGTCCAGTTTATGTCTAGGAAAGAGAATCTCCCACTCCAGGCCCCTGAGGCCAACCTTACCCCTCTATTTAAAGCAATCTGCAGATCCCATGTCCTCCACAGTCAGCCCTGGCATCCTCCATTTCCACCACGTGGAGAAATGAAATGTATTTGTAATTGGCTTTCTAATAAGCACTAATTAGTTCAGGCCTTTGTGATCCATAAAGAGACAAAGAATGAGCTTGCTTCTTTCCATCAAGTGCCACAGCTGCAGCTCGTGGAGCTTCACGCTGCTTTCGCTGCCTGTCTTCAGGAAGAAATTGAAATTACCTCAATGAAAAATCTCATTTATGTTTTGCTAATATGTATTAAAACCCAAGAGGTGAAACAGTGCAACTGATTGTGGCAGACTCTTGGGGTTGGCTGCGGGAAGCCAGCTAGGGTAGCAGCAGAGGGATGGCTGGCCTTCCCAAGAAGTGGTCTTTAGCAGGTATGGCATTGTGATACGTGCACGGCATTAGCCATTTCCACAGACCTTTGCACTGAAGGGCTCTGAACCAAACCTAAGGGAAAGTGAGTGAATCAATATGTAACAGCTCAGGTCCAGAGTGTCTCCCAAAGGCCCTTGGGTTAAAGGCTTGGTTTCCAACACTGGAAAGGCAAAGACAGGAAGATCACCCCGGACATGCTGGCTACCCATAGGCTCCAGGTTCAGGGAGAGACTGTCAAAGAATAAGGTGAGAGTGATTGAGAGATATCTGACATTGACGCCTGGCCTCTCTACACATGTGCACACACATGTGCCCACACATGAATGAACATGCATACACACACCACATACACACATGCAAATAAACAACAACCCTGTGAGCCAAAGCAACTCTTTTCTCAGCTGCATCTCTCAAGAATCTGTTAAAGAGAAGGTGGAGCAGCCGAGTGTCATACTGACCAATGCTTTTGAATTAGACTGGCGGAAACGAGGTATTTATTTCACAGCAATAGGAGCCAAAAGGATTTTCCATCTGAAATATTACTGTGTGCATCACAAAGGAGGGATCTAGGACTGGCACAGGAATTCAGAATGCAGGCTGCAGGATCCACTATCCTGGGTTTCCAGGGGCACCGATCCAACTCCCTCAAGTTCAGACTATGCAGCTCCAAGGTGTCAGGTACCTTCTAAGGTAAATGAGCACAGACACTTGGAGGGGTTTCAGTGCATGAAAATTCCCCGGGCAGCAGCTGAGGCATCTTTTCTCCTGTTCTTGCCTTTACTTGGGTCTTCGGAAATGGTCCGTGTTATTCCCACAGCAGCCTCCTAACACAACATTTCCTCAGGGCTATTCTCCAGGGCTGCCCCACTTCCCATTTCCTGTCCAAGGTCAGGAAGTGTTCTTAAAGAAATAGTAAAATAGTAACAATCATGTCTTGGGACACAGCTTATTATGATTCAAAACAAGGAGTGTTTAGAAGTCATTTGAGACTCAGCAATAAAACACAACCTATCTTCTGTTTGTAACCAAACTCTTCGGGAAGAGGATGTGGTACATACTATGAAGGTTATATGCATATTTATTTATATACCATATTTAAGTTTCCTATGTTAAAGTGCAGTGAATCTCCAAATTAAAGATATGTAAATAAAGTGTATAGCAGCCTGTTGCTAATATCAGAGCAGACATGGAAGCAGGAGAGAAGAGAAAATGAGCTCAAAATCAAGGTTATACACATTGTGAAATACTAGATTTTATATAAGAAGAAGGCCACATAAATATTATGAAATGTTTTTATACCGAGAAGGGGAAAAATCAAACTGAAAAAAAAAAAATCCAAATGGTTGGAATCAAGTGGAGGTGGGTAGCATGAGGAGCTGAGAAAATAAGATATTTTGCTAGTAAAATCTTAGATTCCAAGCTGGAGGGTAGGGTGTGGGAAGGTGGGTTTCTCCACAGGCTCAGCAGGAAATTATTTCAGTCTAAACTAGAGACACTGGAAGTGAGAAAGAAAACACTCAATTTGTGGGATTGCTGTTCAGGAAGTGGAGTGGGGCCCCATGGGAACGAGCATGGCCAGAGAAGGAAATGGAGGAATAATGGATGACGGCCGCCCCTGAGTCTAGGAAGAAGGGAGGTGTTATTGACATCTAAGAAGGGATGGAAGGTGTCCTACAAAGGAAACAATCAGGGTTCATTTTTAGGTTGGTTGTTTGATGTATGAGGAAAAGCATTTAGAATTCAAGGCTTGGGGGAGGACTTGTCCTTTAAGTGGGGGTGGGGGGTTGCTGCCCAAAAGCTGGCTGAGCTTACTCCATGAGTGGAGAAGAAAGGTCTTCAGCACATGTTTATCGGGAGGAGAAAACAGGACACGGCTGCCTGAGAACATCTTTGATAGCTGGGCTTTCTATGTCTCTATATCTGCACATTATTTTTTTAGTGGATGTGGCTGATTCAAGGAGCTTGTTGCATCTGATGTTTATACATTTCAAGAAGGAGGGACTAGGGATGTAGTTCAGCTGGGAGAGTGCTTGGCTCAATCTGCAGCTGGGCATAAACTGGGCGTGGTGGTACATACCTGTAATCCCAGCATTTAGGAAGGGAAGGCAAGAGGATCAGAAGTTTAAGGTCATCTCTGGCTACATTGGAAGTTTGAGCCGAGCCCATTAGATTAGACCCTGATTCAAAGAAAAAAAATAATGAAAGAATGAATTTTTGTGATTTTGGAGATAGATGAGGAGGGGGCAGAAGAGCTCAAGGTGAAATGCCAGAGTCCTCTTGTATCAAAGTGACCCCACCCTTATCAAAATAAGTGATGGCAGAGTGGAAGACACAGGAGCTTTTATAAGACAAATGCAAGAGTGACAGTCAGAGAAGTAGCAAAGAGAGTGGCGAGGATCGGCTGGTAAGGTAAGCTGCCAAGGGTTCTGGAAGAAGCTGGACCATCTTGGGAGACAAAGGTAAAATGTCTTCAGTAAGTGGCATCGGAAGTCCAGGGCCACACATCCTTCTTAAGAAACAAAGACAATCTCCACTGACTTCTCACTAGTATCTAAAAACAGAAATCCCACATGAAAAATCCACAAATATTGGAAAATTTTGACTGCAATTTGTGCACTGGTGTTTGAGGTTGGACAAACAAGGATTGATTTTTTTAAGTAATCAATAATTTAGAAGTGAATGCAATAAACAACACTACTATTAAATGTATGTCCAGAGTTTTTGTGGCTTAAGAAAATAACCTTGTCTGGCAGAGAGGGAACGCAAGTCTGGAGTGTCAGCAGATGATGCAGAGACTGACAGAGAGAAGCAGGGCTCAGAGATCTTTAGGAGATGCAGATCTGATGGCCTTCATTAACTTAAGTTCTCTCTCTCTCTAACACACACACAGAAAGAGAGAGATGGTTGCTCACAGGTGGTCATTTTCTACTTTCATGCTTTTAGATAACTTAAAATTTAAATTCCTTTGTAATCAGAAAAAATAACCCTTATTTTCAAGTCATTAAGAAAGCCAGGCAATTTTGAAAATTAAGTTGAATGAAAGGGTAAGCATTCCTAATGCTCAGATATTTAAGAAGCTAATCCTTTAAAAAGTCTTTTTAATGCAATCTGAGTGGTGGGGCAGTTTTGCCAGGAGGTAAGAACTGTAAGGTATTATGAATTAAAAAAAACCTAAAACTCGTTGCTGTGTTTTTAACTTTTCTCCTCCACTGTAGTTAGAGTTTATCTAGAACAGAGAAATACTCAATAGGGACTTGTTGGCTAGAGTAGAATTGTGAATTGGGTTAGGTTGTACAGAGTATCTATCTATCTGTCAATCTATCTATCTATCTATCTATCTATCTATCTATCTATCTATCTATCTATCTATCTATCTATCTACCTACCTACCTACCTATCAATCTCCCCTACAGTAAGAAAGGTCTGTAAACCACTAGAAAACCTCATGGGTGCTCTTCTCCTTGGGTGGGAATTAACTATTCTCAAAGGCTTGTCTCCATGACAACATTCTGCTCAGGAAGGCCTGTGTGTGACCTCTTTGGGCACACACACCTTCTGGCTTTTCTGGGCCAGACTCAATTTCAAATGTATTATCTAAGCAGCCCACAAATCATCAGACTGTCTCAGCATGTTCAGCATTTTTGCATATATGTATATGTATATGTGTGTTGGGGGGGGTTGTGCATATGTGTGCAGGTGCATGTGCATATGTGTGTGCAGTGTTTAGAGGCCAGACACAAACTTTGGTGGTGTTCTTCAGGTGCCATCCAGCTTTGTTGAGACAGGGTCTCTTGTTGGCCTGGAGATTGCCAATTAGACTGGACTGGCTGTTCAATGAGCCCCGTGGATCCTCTTGACTTCAACTCCCCAGGGCACTGCTGTGCCTGGCTTTCTTTTGTGGGTTCTGGGGATGGAACTCAGGTTCTCATGCTTATAAGGCAAACACGGTACCCACTGAGTATTGCCCTAGCCAAGGGTCAGCATTTTTGACAGGAGCTCTGTGACACAGAGAATTTGGAAGCCACACCCAAATCCTTTTAGGCACTTGTGTTTGAAGTTCGGTTGAAGAACAGGGCAGCCGGACTTCCTAACCAAACCAGGCTTCCCCTGCTGTCCCTAGACTCAGAGCAGGGTGGCTGGAGCCTTCAATGGATGAGACTGTGCTAAGTGATTGGAGTGACTCCTCCTCTGTCTGTTAGGCTATCAGTGCTGAGTGGTGATATGAGACTGGTTGTGAGTGTGGGAGAGAATCCCCAGGAAATAGTTCTGTTCTAAGGCAGACATGGGGCAGGGGAGGCTTTTATACCCTTGGGGGGGGTGTTTGGAGAGACAGATGAGGCAGCTCTGGTTGCACAGCCATATTTAGGATTTTATACATGTATGTTGCTTTTACAGTGGGTGTGTGTTTTTCCTACTCATTTCCATAAATGAAACCTTCATTCTTAGCTGCATCTTTTCTCCCTGATCAGTTCCTACCATGGCCTCTATCTGGAATGGTGTTTCTTCTGCTGCTTAAAACAGCAGGCACTGCTTTTTGAGTTGAGTTAATGGGCGATGGAAGGGGAGTTCGCTGAGTCTCCTTAGGCTTTCTGAGAATCCCCAGAACTCCCTTACAAATAGCTCACGTTTTCAGCTGATTTCATTTGATTTTGTTTATGCCTTGCCAAGCTAGGATATTCTCTATGCCATTCTGAGCTCTACAAAGCAACCCACACTGGCTTGGATTTTTAAGTAATCCTTTTCAGGAAATTCAGGAGCCTGGTGTCCCCTGTCCCAGCCTTCCAAGCCCAGTTGGTCCTTTGCCATCATGAGAACAAAGCTCTCCTGGCCTCATGTGGGGCAATGCTGACCTCACTGAGAGCCTATTATGGGCTGGTTTTCCTCTAACACCTTATGCACAATAGAGCACATCTATTTAAGAGTCCGGATCCCTTCAGAAACACAGCTTTTCTCTGACACATACAAAAAGGGTTTTCAGGCGGCACAACGGCAGGTAGTAATTTTAATAGCCACTAATGTGAATTAATAATTCTAATAGCCTCATTTCAAATGTATTATCTGGACGCAGGAGAGGGTTGCTATGGCTGCTGGATTTTCTTACTCACAGCTGTGCAAACTCATTTTGGCCTGCACTGTTCTCCTATAACCTCTCCTTTCAGTGGTTTGCACAGTCTCGGGCCATGTGTATTTAACAACAGCAACAATAACAAAGAAAAGGCAAGGGAAAGTTGGGTTCTTAAGTCTCTAAGTAAGCTGCATTTGAGGGACAGCTGGGAGCCAGTGGTTTAGAAGAGACAGATGCAGTTACTGCTTCCCAAAAATCAAATCATCAATATCCAAGTCCAATTTTATAATTTGTCAGCAATTCCAAAGTGCCTTCTTTAAGTGCTTTGGGGAAAATAGTGTTCCTTAATAAGTTACCTTAGGGGTTATTGTCCTCTACAAAATTCCAAAAAGCATAATTAATTTACAATCCGGGGCCTGTAACATACCACAGACTAGAAAGTATGCAGCTAAGCATGCCTCCCACGCTTCCTGGTTCCACACAGCATTTTCTAAGCTTTTTCTCATTTCACCCTCACAGCATTCCTGGGTGGTCAGATTGGTGACTTACAGAACATTGGCACACATTCTACTACATTCCTTTGAGAGGTCAAGTCTCTGTCCCCTCTCCTGACGTCTCCACAAGACAACATGTGACATTCTCAGGTGTCTTCAAAAGCCATGCATCATCTATCTATCTATCTATCTATCTATCTATCTATCTATCTATCTATCTATCTATCTATCTATCCATCTATCATTTATTTATTTGAGATAGGATCTTCCATAGCCCAGGCTGACCTGAAATTCACTATGTAGCCTCAGAGTGGCCAAGAATTCACAGCCACCCTCCTACTTTTGCCTCCTGAATCCTGGGATTAAAGGAGTGTGCAACCACGCAGGCTGGCCATGCATCTTTATCTTGCCTTCTGAAACATTTGCCATGGAAACCGTGGGCTACAAGCCATCATGGAGGTGTGGAAGCCCAATGCACAACCAGGTGACCACCATGGCAGAACTTGCCTTTACTGGAATTCATGCCAACAGGTGCCTGACCCTTGAGAGGCTCTCTGTACCTCATAGCTTCAGCCTTTCAGGCATATACTCATAGCTTTGGCCTCTCAGGCATATACCCAGAGATTGTGAAGCGGAGGAGAGCCAGTCTCACTCAATCCTTCATCCTAATTCATGAGGATGATAAAATGGTGTTACCTTGTCCTTGAGCGTTAGTGAGTTAACCAACGTCACACACTAAGCAGAAGCCCGGGATTCAAACTCAGATCTGTTTGACACCAAACCTCAAAATCAGTTTACCATAAAATTGTAAGCACCAGAAGAGAAGTCTCTAAGCAGTGCTCTAAAACCATGAAAAATAAATATTTTCTGTCTGTCCGTGGTCACTGATGGGGACTCATCCCAGGCCTGCCAATCCTAAACATGAAAAAATTGTGGAAAGCATGCAGTGATTTTTAATTAAAGTATATTTTTTAAGCCCACCCCTGCGTTCCTACCAAATTGTCATGTATCTGATTTGAAAAGTCTCCAGCTCCTGGACGTTCACTTTCCATCTGAACCCATATGGTAATCTGGAACTCACTGTGAAAGCCCCAGGTTCTGTTCAGCTTTGGGTGGGTTCCTCCGTTCAAAGCCAACTGTTGGAACTGCTTCAAAGTTTCCTGTGTTTTTACCAGGATGCTGCCTCTTGATTCATTGGAAATAAGAAAGTACGGGGTGGGAGGTGGCTCAGTGGGTAAAGTGCTCACCTCACAAGAATTATGATCTGAGCCTGACCCCCAGAGCCACATAGAAGCTGTTCATGGTGGTGTGTGCCTATAATCCTGAAGCTGGGGAGACAGAGTTCAGAAGGTCCCAGGGGCTCATTAGCTAGCCAAACCAGTGAGATCTAGGCTCAGCGAGAGAACACTGCTTATAAACTTCTCTTTATGAAATGTAAAACTTACAGTTTATGGTAAATTGAACTTGAGGTTTGATGTGAAATAGATCTGGGTTGGAATCACTGGCTTCTACTTACTGTGTAACAAAAAAATGAATTGGGGCTGAAGAGAGGGCTCAGTGGTCAAAGGTAATTGCTTGCAAAGCATGGCAAGCCAGGTTCGATTCCCCAGGATCTACATAAAGCCAGATGTACAAAGTAGCACGTGCATCTGGAGTTCATTTGCAGCAGCAAGAAGCCTTGGCCTGTCTATACTCACTGTCTGTCTGTCTGTCTCTCTAATAAATAAAGAAAACATAAAAAAAATTAGTGGAATGAGGAAGACATTTGACATTGACCTCTGCTCCCAGCACATGCATGAACACTTCATACACACACGAAAATGTGAAAAGAACGTTCTAGACTTTGCTCATACAGATGTCTCAGGCAAGAAAAAGAAGTGCACATCTGAAGAGAGTGTTCTGCTACCCTCTCATGGAGACATCTCTCTTCCCGTGATCACATCCATTCAGAAGATTCTTACCCAGTGACTGTCCTCTCGCGCCTTCCCTCTCTGCCCTGAACAAACCTTTAAGAAAACGATCCGATGTTATATTCATTCAGCAGTTTGTAAAACTCTTAGGAAAACACTAGATGAAATGGGTCTAATTTAATAAAAGTCCTTAAACCTCACTGGAACTGAACTCTATGTATTATGTCCTTACACTTTGGTAGCTCTTACAGGCAGAAATTAGATTTTACATAGACACTATTTTTCCTGGAACAAATTGACTAACTTTGCAAAGCTTTCTTTATAATGAGAGGCCTCAATGCAAGGTCACAGGTGAGGGAAGTGCATAAGCAATTAGTCATTAAATGTATTTAGGAGCCTTTGGGAATAAGAGACTTGCCTTGTGAAGGCGTCTTATTTATTAATAGTTAATTATAATTTCTTTTATAAGCTTCTTGGTGGAGTTGGTGCCTAGAAAGAAAAAGTGAGGGAAAAGACGATGAGGATATCTGGAAAGCAGACAGCCCACCAGTTACCAGGGCCCTATTAGCAATTGCATTCCAGGTCGCAGATGGAGTCACAAAGCAGATGGGTTTTGTCCACTCGATTTGCATAACACCTCAGGTGTCGGATATCCAGGTGAATTGCACAGTCCTTCAGAGCTGCACTCAAGTGTGGTCCCCATAGAAAGAGCAAGTAGGACCTCTGTGCTCCCTGACTGCCCTCACACACCAGCTAGCTTCTTGATTGTGCCAGCTTCTGCCACTGGCTATGCAGTCTGTTCACATCACTTGATCTGAGAGTGTCATCTGTTGGAGTGTCTCGGGTAGGGTAACTAGGGATGCTGCAACACATTGGCTTCTCTTCAACTCCAACCTGGGTCCTGTGACACCAGCAAGTAACCTGTGATTGAAAAATAACCTGCTGGTTGAGACCAAAAGACCATGTCATCTGAGTCCAATGTGGCCAGTTGACTTTCTCTAGTATAGCATGGACCTGACACAGGCACTTTCTAGATTACCCTTCACAATGGCCATCAAGCATAGTTTCCACATGGAAAGAGAAAACACCATTCCTTTAAAAAATTCCTTTAAAAATATTGAGTGTGACATGAAATATTGCCAGTTTAACTTTTTATAGCACCGTGTTGGTTCTTCATAGAACTTGTGCATAATTTTTTTCAGGTTATAAAAGTACATGATTGCTTTTGACAAATATAGATATACTTACTTACCCACCAGCAACAAGTGGATTAGATGATATTTCAGACCTAGACAACCCTAATTAAATTACTACTAACTTTACTATGGATTGATCTCCCTTTGACCTTCACTCTCCCCCAGAATAAATGAAAGGAAAGCATTCTAATATTTTGTTCATATCAAAACTGTCTATGAGCCCTTACATCCCTGCAGCGTACGTATCTCTATCAACTACAACCAGCCAATGTGTGCATTTTCTTTATGTTGTTTTTAGAGCCTGTCCTGCTATCATCTAGCATTAGGTCAAGGAAACACACAAGGTTACTACAAGAAAAGGTCATTTCACTTACATTTTTTAATGTCTCTATATTCATTTGATAAGGAACATATTTTTAAACAAATAGCCTCTTTGAAGGTAGGATTAATGCATGCTGATGTCTTTTCTAACAGCAAAGGATCAAAGAACTGTCCAGCATAAAGAACAAAAGAGGCTTTTCGGGCTGGGGAGATGGCTCCATGGATAAAGCCCTTGCTGTGCCAGTGTGAGAACCAGAGTTCAGATCTGCAGACCCCATCTAAAGCTGGATGCTGTAGCACAAGCTTCTGGAACCCCAGCAGACCTCCAGTGAGATAGGAAGCAGAGACAGGGGAATCCCAGAAGCTCCTGGGCCGGCTAGTTTGCCAAATGCAGTGCTGAGCAATGAGAGACCCTGTTTCAGACAGGTGGTAGGTGAGAACTAACACTCCAAGTTGTCCTCTCTCTCTCTCTGTCTCTCTCTGTCTCTCTCTCACACACACACACTCACACATATGTGGGAAAAAAGTGGAATTTTTCCTTATAATCCTATGCCCCACAAATTTGTTCTTTGTAAGGTATCTTTATGGTAAACACTGTAAGGGGACTTTTTTTTTTTGCCATTCGTGAAAAGGTAATGTTTATGTTACACATTTTTTAAAAAGGTTGGATATATTATGCTGTTTTAAATGATATTTTACTACATGAGAACAGCTGTGCTTTCTTTTAAAGAAATATAAATCTTGAATGTCACAAGTCACAGAAACTACTAGAGCCAAAGTTTTTTTCTTGTCATCTATTCCTTTCTTTACCTTGTTGAAGAACCTTAAGATTTTCCTTGAGCATCTAATGTACAATTGTGTTTATGAACTCTTCTGGGAAACCATACTGTTATTTTATTATTTGTATTTATTTTGTATATTTAATTTTGGTTTTTCAAAGTAGGGTCTCACTTTAATCCAGGCTGACCTGGAATTCACTATGTAATCTCATGCTGGCCTTGATCTCCCAGCAATCCTCCTACCTCTGCCTCCTGAGTGCATGTGCCACCACACCCAGCATTTTATTATTTTTGAGACAGGGTCTTGTGTTGTCCAGGCTGGCCTCAAACTCATTATGTAACTGAGCTCCTGCTCCTCCTTTCCCTACTGCTCAAATGTTGGGGTTATAGGCATGAGTCACTAGGCTTGATTTGTGCATCTGGCTTTACATGGGCCCTGGAGAATTAAACCCTGGATAGCAGGCTTTGCAAACAAGTGCTATTAACTATTGAGCCATCTTTGAAGTCCAAGTGTGATGGTTTGATCCAGGTGTCCTCCACAAACATATGTGTTCTGAATGCTTGATCTCCAACTGATAGCAGTTATGGAAATGGAACCTTCTTATGGGTGTTATAGCCAATTTCCCCTTGCCAGTTTTTGGCACTTCCTGCCACTGTTTGCAGTGCTGTGGCAGAAGTGAGGTCCACCCTCTGCTCATGCTGTCATTTTCCCTGCCATGATGAAGCTTCCTCTTGAGTCTGTGAGCCAAAATAAACCCTTTCATTCCACAAGCAGCTTTTGGTCGGGTTCTTTGTTACAGCAATGAGAAGCTGACTACAACAATGATGTTTTGATTATAATAAACACAAAATTAAATTATGTAACAGCCTGCTGACTTTGATGTTTGGCTAAATCTCTCTAAACTTAAATCTACCTGGTTAATCACATTCAGATTCACCTTTTGATACAGACATACAATGATTGAGTGATCTGCACAAGTGTTGATGGGCTTAGCACCACAGTTAGGTATGATGTGCCTATGGCCTCTAACAATATATATCCTAACTGTATCTTTTCCTATGCACACACGGAGCTCTACCCCACTGAAGGCTTCAGAAGACCGTCCATTTTTAGCTTCAATTCCCAAATCAAGGAATTTGATACAAGATAAAGGCTGATTTGAGAATGAAAAATATCTCCCCCTTTTGGGTGTTTCTGACCTACAGTTCTAGCATCCTGATAATTACCTATCACATCCCCAAGGTTAACTGCAGCAAGTTACATCTCCTGTCTTTTGGCTCCTTCCCTAGGAAGCCCACAATTCCTTGCATTACTAGTGTGGTCTTTGCGGACAGGGACAGTCTATTTAACATAGAGTCCAGGAAACTGGTAACCACGTTAAATAACAATTGTTAAAATTGTTTTCTCAATGGCTCTTTGCTCATCCATGAATACAAGTGAGTTTTACAGCAGCGGTAATTACTCTTTCTTTCTCTAATTAAAATCTTGACAAACTAAACCCCTTCCTCCTCTCAAAATGTTGTTTTCAGTTACATGTGTCTAGAAAAAACAAAACCAAAATAAAACTTCAATTAATTATCTTTTGTGTTACACATTTTCTGCAAAATTGCGTCGCCAAGTCATTTAAATACTCATAATATCATCTCGAAAAAAAATCAAATCCCTTAATTCCTTAACTGTCTTCTCTTGTCTTCTGTCTCTTCTGCCTGTGTGTTAGGCCACTGCTCTCGTCATCTTCCCCTCTTGTCCAGAGAGCCTGGCTGTCGCTCAGCACCTCCTCCCTTTCCCATTCTGCAAAGCAATTGAAATCATCTTTGTACACTGCCTAGAGGGAATCATGCATTTAACGTAAATTACATGGAACTTCTTAAATAGAGAACAGAAAATACTTCCTGTGATGCCTAGAGAGTCCAGGGTTTAAGCCTAAAGAAAGAATAGCCTGTTTTTGCCCACTACCCATCCTGGGAAAGATGGTCCTGAGTGTGGTTTAAGCTTTCCTTCTAGAACCATCTTTTTTTTTTTTTTTTTTTTTTTTTTGAGGCAGGATGTCATATATCCCAAGCTGGCCTTTAAAATCCTCTAATAGCCCAGGTTGGCCTTGACTTTTTGATTCTCCTGTCACTACCTTCCAAATGTTGGAATTATAGGCATATGCCACCACTATGACTAGGTCCTTCTAGAAACTTCCTTCTTGCTTCTGCTTCTTGGCTCTTTTGTCCAGCCTGTAACCTGTTCACTTGAGTAAACAGTATAGCAGCCTAATTCCCCATGATGCCTTCACTGGACTCACACCACAGAGACAGGAGTGTAAGAGACATGATTACTTCCTGCGGACTCATTGTCTTCCTCGCCACAAAAGATGCAAATTGTCTCATGGGTGGAATTTCCCTAGCCACAACTAGGAGCTTCTGAAGTCAGTCCTGGCCTCACCTCAGTGGTCAGCCTCTGCCCTCTCCTGCTTCGCTTCCCGCTGCCAACACAACCAGAGCTGTCTTCTTTCAGATGTACTTCTGGGATGTTCACACCATATGGCAGCTCCGAGAATGTCACCCTATGCTCTAGGGTATTTTTCCCACAGCTTACACAAATTATAAATTATTATCCATAAAATAATGGTAAAGCGAGACAAGGGCAGGGAAAGATCTTCCATAAAGCCTCCATTAGCAAATGAGATCGGCTTTCCCATTCATGTGAAAAGTTCAAGGAGGCAATCCTGTTAAACAGCCATTTTGCATAAAGAAATAATACGCCATAATGGACCTTTTCAAATAACTTTGATGTTTTCCAGGACAATTTATTAATACCATACTTTGGACGAATAAGGGATGAAGTCTCACTAGAGAATAAAATGGGCTGTTGTTGGGCACTTGGTTGTGGCTCAATAGATTTCATGACTCTCTGAAGCACATTTCTGTCCTCTGCTAGAAATGCCTCCTGGGAACCTTTTCCCTTCTCACCCTTGTCAGGTGTATCTTGGAAATGGCTCAGGCCAGAGTCGATTTTTATTCTGTACACATGGACAGTACACTGGGAAGCCCCCTTGTACCTGAAATGTCTCCATGTCTTCTCTCCATGCCTTAAGATGGTTCCCATAATTTCTTAGGCCTGAAAACACCAAGCAGGATGGGATGGAGGGGAGAGACGCAGAGGAGGGACACCCCAGGTTTGTAGGTAGACACAACTGATACTTTTACCTATTCATACTAACAGAAACCAGATCTACACTTTTTTTGAGGGGGGTTGGGATTTATATGTGTTTCTCCACACCCATGTGCTGAACCCATGAACAGCATGGCATATCTCATTCTTTCCTGAGATTGTCACATGAGCTCGACTCTAACTTCCCTGGATTAAAGATGCCATTCCAATAGCTTCAGTTTCTCTGTGTTTTAAGGACATCCCTGAGTACTAGTTTGATGGATTGTCAAAGGAAAGTTGATTGACTTTCCAAATAAATGTTGGGAACTCTGAAAATGAAGGTAAGCAGTTTTTGTAATGGAAATTTCATTAGGGAGCTTTTAATATACTTGCTCAGTTTGCATCTCTCCTCCAGCATCATCGCCCTTCCCAAGATTATTTTCTTTCAGTCAAGCCAGACTCTTTGCAAGGCATGTCCAGTAATCAGATGGGAAAGAAGAATGTTTCTGAGTCTCTAAGGCTTGTGCCACCTGAGATGGTGTTGTGGTTTGAATGGAACATCTCCCATAAACTTGTGTGTTTTGAGTTGCTTGGTCCCCAGCTAGTGGCAAGTTTGGAGGCAGAGGCTTGCTCAAGGAGGTGCATCACTAGGGGGAGGACCTTGAAATTTATTATCCCCTAGCTTGCCAGCGCTAGCTAGGCTCACTCTCTTGCTGCTATTTTCCACCTGCTGTGTTAAGACACAATGCCTAGCCTCTGCTCTACCATCTTTTCCTGCATCATGAAGCTTCCCCTTAAGATTATAAACTAAACTAAGCTCTTTCCTCCCATCAGCTGCTTTTGGCTGGCTGTTTTGTCCCAGCTATGTGAAGGTAACTACAACAGGCGGCTTGAGAACCAGCCAAGATTCTAGAGGTTCTTCCCTCGCAGCCTTGACGATGCAGCTGGGGATTGGTAAGGCCCATGAAGCAAAGTACTGAAAACTGTTTCCTGTCAACAGCAGGCAAGGCTGAGGATCCTAAGTCAGCAGCCATTCGAAGATTGCTCTTTTCTAGCCATCACATGGGTGGCTCCTTTATCACTGTGATGCAGCAGGCTGCTAAAGATAGGTATGTGTTCAGTCCCTTGGGAACTGTAGGACAATCAGAATTTTGAGCCATGGAATACTAAAATAGATTTTGGTCTATATTTCTCAACATTGTAAACCAGTGTCTCTGTGGATTGCATCATAAAATTCTATTTGAGGATATTTCATTTTTAAAAAATGAATTGTTTGTGTATAGGCATGTTTATATATGTATGAGTGTACATGTGGAGGCATGTATGTGGAGGCCAGAGGAGAAATTTAGATGTCATCCTTAGTTACAACATCCATCTTTTTTGAGACAGGGTTTCTTATTAGCCTGAAGCTCACCATGCAGCTACACTGGCTGGCCAGCAAACCCCAGGGATTCTCCTGTCTCCACCTCTCCAACTGTGATCACAAGTATGCACCACCAGGCCTGACATTTATACATGGAATTGCAGGATTGAACTCAGGTTCTCATGCTTGCTAGTCAAGCCCTTTACCAACTGAGCTATCTCCCTAGACCTTCCTATGCAGTTTGGAAGACCAACAGATCACTTGTCTCAGGATCAGGGAGACCAGTTTAAAGAAAGCATGGTGGCATGTGCCTATAATCCCGGTACTTGGGAGGCGGAGGCAGGAGGATCAGGAGTTCAAGCCATCATCAGTTACATAGCAAGGTTGAGGCAAGCCTAGAATGCATAAAACTCTTGTCTCAAAAAAAAAAAAAAACATGAAAAAGCAAAGAAGAATGCACAAGGGCTCATCATAAGTAGCAGTCATTCCAGAATATTCCTGGAGAATTTATTACATGTGTGGCACTGTGGGGAGTAAGAAAATGAATAATTTCTCCAGTCCTTGAGGAACTTTGTCCCTAGGTGAAAAAGCAAATAAATAATGGAACATCTCCTTTCAAAGTAGCAGCAAAATAAAGGTACAAATTGCTATAGAAACTATATTTCTGTGTGTACATGTGGGAGATATTAGTTCCAACAGAGTGGAAGGGGAAAATTAAGAAAGTTTACTTGGAGAAAATGCCAACCTAATTGGCCCTGAGGCATTGGAAGTAAAATAGTATTTGAAGAGGAGGAAAGGGTGAACGGAGGCACTTCAGAAGAGAACATGAAGCAGGTTCAGGTATAAGGAGCCATGGGGGCAGATCTGGAAAGAACTAGCCCAGCAGGAGAGGCATCGAACAAGGCACCTCATAGAAGGAACCAAAACCACAATTAAATATCCAAGTGTTTTTTGTTTGTACTGAGCAGATTTTATTTTGGTGCATAGATCAAGTGTTGCACAATGGGGCTGTGAGAATAGAACAGTAGGATCTCCACTTCTGCCTTTTGTTTTCAGCTCTCAGGCTGACATATCTCCTTTGGGATAAGGCTTTTGTATAAACTCAAGAAGTCCATGACTTGAGATAACAGAAGATTTAAAGCTTCCAGGCAAAGCCCATCCAGCCCCTAATCACCACTAGATAAGAGTCCACATGGCCCCTTGAAGCTTCTGCTAATGGTTGACAACCTGAATAGCCAGGCTACACTCCTCCTGAGTTAGTTGTGATTTTAGGCTAATTACACACTTTTAAATTATGATGAAACTTAAGACATCTTTGAAAAGTTCTGAGTTTCCTTGAACTTTCTTCATAAGTCCTTTCTGAGTCATTAATAATTGTCAGGTTTTTCTGGACCTGGTCCAAATTTCCTAAGTCTCTCTAGTAGCAAAGACCCCATCTGGGCAGAGCTCATTCATAAAGGGCTCAGCACATGACAGGTAGGTTAAGGAATGACTTGGCTTTCACTTTTCATATTCCACGCACATGACAGAATGTGGTATTTGCCCCCTTAGTGTTGAATGCCTCATCCCAAGTCCACGTGCTGCCTGGGGTAATGTCCAGAGCAGAGAGGTCTCAGTTGGATGGGTAACCCACTACACTTCTCTCCCAGGCCCCAGCAGTTAGGAGTCATTGCCTTTCAATGGAATTGTATTAGAGCAGACATCCAGTGTGATTAGAATTTTCATGTCTGAACACCGAAGCGAAGCAGGCTACCAGCTGGTTTCCTTGGCAAGACAGAATGGGCTCACCTGAGGGCCTTCACAGACATGGTCCTCAGGGTCTCACAGACATGCTGCTGGGTACTTGGTGGTTCCTAATTCCGTTATCCTTTTACCACTGGGCAAACTGAAGGGTCAGATATGGTTCCGTGTGCACAAGTACATGGTAAAAGGTGGACTCTGCAAATCTAATCTAAAGTAAACCAATGCTTATGGGACCTGCCTTTCAAACAAGTGCTTTGCCTCCAGGTCACTGAAATAAATGAAGAGAAAGCATTTTAAAAAACAAAAGCATTATGATTCTGTAGTAGCTAAAATTTAGCTACAACTGCTACATTTGAATTATGAGGATGTGATTGAGAAAATCAGTGCAGATTCTTGTTTTGGTTCTGGGTATGGGCCCATTGCTACCCAGCCAGCAAACGCTTGTACTGCCACCCCAAAACCCAGCTATTCTCTCTGGTGGAGAATCCCAACCCTCTTTTCCTGTCTTCCCTTCCCCTCCTTTCTCCTCCCCCCTCTCTCTTTGCTTTTAGCCCAGGCTAGACTAGAACCACCATCTTCCCTCCTCTGTATCATAAGAATCGGGTGACAGGGTGAACCAGAATGCTGACGAGAATCCTGTCCTCTGGGTCCCTGACCTCTGGCATCCTTCTGGAGTGGATAGACCTGACACAGCCTCTTCCTCCCTCCAGCCTTCCCTTCTCCAAGGTTCAAGCATTTGGACGTAAATGACACTATATCTTGTAGTAATACATTTCCTTTGTTCTTGGTGGAAGGTTCTACTTTACCAGAAGAACTTATTTTCAATCACAATCTTTTAAAAAAATGAAAAAAATCCAGGTGGAGCATATGCCTATAACACCAACATTAAACAGGAGGAGGTAGGAGGATCAGGAGTTCAAAGCCATCCTTAGCCACATAATAAGTTTGAGGCCGGCATGGTCTACATGAGCTAAAAAAAAAAAATGAGCAAAACAACAATAACAACAACAAAATTTTGCTAAACAACCACTAACTGGCTCCTCTTTGAGGAAGGCCTGGAGTGTTCATGCCTTAATTTCAGCATTGTTTCTTCTAAACCACAGAGTGGACAGGAAATTAGCCAGAGACTTGGGTGCTTGCTACTTGATTATATTGCTTTATCATTCTAAAACTATCGGCCTCATTGAGTGGTAAGAATCAGAGATTGCATAAAGCCAGTAAGCAAATTATATTCTAAGTATTCCCTTTGGAATCAATTAAGGAACATCTTTAACAAATTAATGCTTTTGTTTCATCATTAGAAAGGAATACATAAACAGCATATTTAGGCAATGAAATATTTTTCATTCAAATTAATTATAGCAAATTAAGTAGAGAATCTGTAATAAATTGCAAAGTTGGATACCTTATGAACTTATTATCGTGAAAGCTTCCCTTGTAGCCTTTAAATTATTCCTTTTCATGGCCTAAAACTAATTTAATAGCTTTATTGGCATGAGATTGTTTTTAAATTTTAATTTTAATAAAATATTTGTTCTGTTTGTTATTTAAATAGATGAAATGACCTATCACTTTTATTTTTAAAACTATTGTATTTACTTATTTAAGAGAGAGGAGAGAGAGAATGGGCATGCTAGGGCTTCTTGCCACTGCAAACCAATAGCAGATGCAAACATTGCTTTGTGCATTTGGGGGAATCAAACCTGGGTCAGCAGGCTTTGCAAGCAAGTGCCTTTAACCACTGTGTCATCTCCCAAGCCCGACCTATAACATTTTATTAGTGATATAAGCTAACAAATTATTACTCATGTCTGATTGGTCATGTGTTTTTGCAGCTCTTAGGAAAAACAAAGACAAAAATTTGTTTCTAAACAAACCATTAATTTATATCTAAAACTTTTTATCTAAATTCGCCAATCAGTTCATTACTTGAAACTTATTTTGATAAATGTTTAATTATATTTTTTTCCTTTTCTTATTCTTTCCCTCAAGCCAGACTCCTGATTTCCTCCAAGACAAACGCAGAAAATGAAATCTACTCATCATTTCTGTCTAATTCATCTGCTCCCTTGCCAGCAATACTTCTGGAAGGATCTTTTTTTGAGTGTGTGTGTGTTCACGTGGGTGTGTGGGAACATGTGCCTCCTTGCACATGTGGAGATCAAAGGACAACTTTTGGGTGTCTGTTCTAGCTTTCCCTCTTTTTGAGACAGGGCCTCTGTTCACCACTATAAACCCCAGGCTAGCAGGTCCACAGGCTTCCAGGATTCTCCTGCCTCTGTCTCTCTTCATGGGCATGCTAGGGTTACAGAATCTCACCAGAACTTCTGGCTTTAACATGGATTCTGAGGATATGAACTTGGGTCCTTACGTTTGCAAGCCAGCACTTTATCCACTGAACCATCTCTGAAACCCTCTTGAAAAGTCTTTAGAGCAGATCTTCACTTTTCCCCTCATTTGGGCTCTCAGCCCTCTCCAGTCAGCCTTCTTTCCCCATCACCCTCCGAAATTGCTCTTTTCAAAGTGACAGTAATCGTTTACCTTTCCCTTTCTTACCTGACTTAGTCATTTTCAAAACACTTGATCACCCACTACTTTGTAAAACACCATCTGCTCCTGTCCCCGCCACCCCGCACTCTTCCCTCCACTGACAGCTACTTCTTGATTCCCTTTCTCCTGTTCAATATCCACCTCATCATCCCAGCCTCCTTCACTACACCTGTGCTTCTTCCCCAGGTAATTGTCAAGTCCCCTCGCTCCTGCTATCATCTATATGATAATGAACCCCAAATCCATTATTTCTGTCCTGACCTCTATGGCTGTTTGACTTCCACATTTAAATGACTCATAGGCTCCCAACCTGGTGCTCAAACAGAATTCTTGATTTATGGCCACAAACATTCCTAGTCTATCCCTCACCAGCAAAACAATCCAGCATCACCCTGTTGCTCAAGTCAGGAACTAAGACCGCACCCTTCCTCCTCTGGTCCCCACTGCCTGCCTTCAGTCCATGGCCATATCTATCAGCTGTACCCATATGCTTCTACATGTTTCAGAACATGTCCTCAACATCTCTGTGTCTGTCATGATATTACATCTATCTCCAAGCCACCACCAATATCTTTCATCCAAATTACTGCTGGAGCCACCTCCCTGGTTGCCTCTATTGTTTCTGTCCCTGAAATCCACTGTCTACAAGCCAGTACAGTAAGCTAAACCATACTCCACACTCCCTGCCTAAACTGTCCTGTTAGGTTTTCTCACATTCAAAGTAAGAACCAAATCGTACTTTGTTTTCAAAGATCATCTGACTGGGTCCCTGCACACTTTCTGAGCTCATCTTGGACTCTTCTCCTCTCCTCTGAAACCAACTTCTGCCCCTGGGCTGCCCTGATCCAGCACAACCTTCCTAACTTTGATTAGTGATTTTAGGAATACAAATCGGAACTGTTTCCTAATTCCAAATAGGTTTTGCATGCCATTTGTTTTATATTTATGAACCCACGTTTTCCAAAAACAATTATTAGTTAATTCTATTTATCATTTTTCTTGCAAAATTGGTAGATTGCTTTTCTAGCATGCACAGAGCTCTGGGTTTTGATCCCCAAGCAATACATAAACTGGGTGTGGTGGTGAATGCTTGTGACCCCAGCGCTTGGGAGGTAGAGTCTGGAGGACCAGGAGTTCAAAGTCATCTTTGGTTATGCAGCAAGCTTGAGGCCATCCTGAGTTACATGAGACTCAGAGAGAGAGAGAGAGAGAAAGAGAGAGAGAGAGAGAGAGAGAGAGAGAGAGAGAGAGAGAGAGAGAGAGAGAGAGAGAGAGAAAGAGAAAGAGAAAGAGAGAAAGAAGAAAAGAAAAAAATTGTTGAGATAGTCCCAGGTAAGAGAGGTGACCATGTGACCACAATGTTGCTGAGGCAGAATTCCAGAGCCACACGTCAGTCACAAAGCAGGAAGACACACTTCCAGAGGCATCTCAAAGAAGCTGATCCAGACGACCCATGGAGGAGGTTATCCAGCGGAGTGGGGAGGGGAGGGCAGCGGGGAATTGGGGATTGCGCATTGTTTGCCCACTAAATGTTGTAACTCACTATGGACAATAAAAAAAAAAAAGAAGCACACACTAGGCTGGAAGCCACAGAACTGCCTACAAGTTATGTTCATTGCTTTCCGACTTGTCCACCTGTCTGCACTCTGTTTCATGTTCCAGAATTCTTTTCCCAGTCTTCTTCTGGGTTTAGTGTGACGCATCTGCCTTGCTCAGGCGGATGCCAATCGGAACCGCGAGATGTCAGGCCCCTTTCTTGCTGCAGAGATTGACTTTGCAACCTTTGTAACTGGTGTGTCAGCCTCGAGGATCTCAGGCCTCCAGAGTGGATGGAAGCAAACATGGTCCTTCTGTCTCAGCTCCACGGAGAGTGGAGATGGCAGAGTTTTCTGCTCATGCGCAGGAGCTGTTCATGCCTTTGCTATGATCTGAGGGTTTCAAAGAGATTGACTTTCATGGTAACCCTCTACCTGGTGCCAGGCAGACTCAGGCTATGCACATGCAGGGCCAGAAGGAAGGCTTTGCAGTCTTAAAATTTAAATAAGAGCTAAGGATCCTGACATGTAAATAAAAACATAAGAATGTGTTAAAAGATCATAGAGCATGCCTTATAAGATAAAAGGGGGGGAGACAAGTGAGAGAAAATATACACAATGTACACGAATTTAAGAGTAAAACCAAGGAGACCGTCTAAGCTTTCGAAATAAACCAAGAATTTAAGAGTTGAACATGTAATCCTCCCTTATCTTTCGGAGTATATGTGTTTATATATTGGCAAATGTGTGTATATTGGTTTATTTATGATAGATCACATATCTTTATGCATGTATGTCTAGAATACATTGAAGAGAATGGTTCTGCATAGTAGATTGTTCAGTTTTCAGTGTTTCTCCTCTTCGTCCATGCATGCAATTTCTCCATTTGCAAATAGCAGTCAGGTTCCACTTCTACAAAATCAACTAATATCAATGTTCTAAAGACCAGAGAAAATGAGAAAATACCTCATTTATATGTCAGTATGCAATCCACTAACTTACCTTTATGACATCCAATCAGACTTGTCTAATTTGAATTACAGATATAAATAGGAAAATCATCCATTTATTCTTTCAGTTTCTTGCTATCGTCAAAGTACATGCATATGCATTTTTCTTTATCATTTTGATAATCTTAAGTAGATAAGAAAAGATCTAGTTCTAATTTCATGCAGAAGTAAGAAGTTAAGAGACTTAATAACAGCAAAAAACAAGCAAGGGAGGGAGCCAGGGTTGGGGATATAGCTCAGTTGGTAGAGTGCTTGTCTAGCATGTACAAAGCCTTGGGTTTGAGTCTCAGTATCACAGAAACACGTTGTGGTGGCCTGTACCTGTAGACTCAGTACTTGAGAGGTGGAGGCAGGACCAGGAGTTCAAGGTCATCCTTGGCAGTGAGTTTGAGATAAGTTTTTCATGTATCCCAGGATAGCCTCAAACTCTACCCACAAACAACAAAAAACAATTACCTACTCTTTCAATTACCTTGTGGTTTTTTTTTTTCTTTCTGTGCTATATTTCAGCTAAATAACTGTGTAAAAGTCATTAATTTATATTAGAAGACACGGGAAAATGTTTGGTGAGAGAGCAGATAAATGATGGCGTGTGACCTTCCTCTTGCAGAGTATGTATTTTCCTGCAACCTAACAAAGTGCAGCCATGGGAAGACAGCCATTCTTCCTTGGCCCCTGTAAGCCAACTTTCTCTGTGAGCATTCCATAATTCTGAATTATGCTCCAGTATTCACTTACGGCTAGGATGGTGATTAAAGTGCAGTTAATCTCTGACAAAGCCATGTCTATACGGGTTCACTAAATCAGACTGTTTGAAGGTGCGTGTACTTTTATTATTTATTCAATGACTAACTCGTGCCTAATAAAAGGCTCTGTGATAAATCCGTGTGTGTCACTGACAAGAATGCTGGGTTGACTTTTTCTTTAGAAAACTTAACATCACCCCACAGTTCAGGAACTTATCCCTCCCCGTTGGTGAGTGTTTGTAGCCCACCTTGGTTAATAAAATATTCTAAAACATACATAAAGGATAGATCACATTAAATCAACAACCACTCTTTCTTTCCAAGGTTAACACTGCTCCCTGATTCCCACTGACTTTCCTCTTATTCAAATTCTTTGAAAAATGTTTACTTAAAGATACTTTTCTTTCATAGATATTCAAACCCCATCAATATCCACTGATACGAGCTTATTTTTAGTTTGAGACCTTCTCTTCTCAGGGCAGATGGTTAAATCATTGGTCTTTCTTTTCATAAAATCTCCTAACTGGCAGATGATTTAGCCTCAATATATCTTAATGATAGGAATCACATATAAATTGAGCTTAAAATTCCTAAGAATAATTTTGAGTATTTCAGTGCATTTGATCATTAGAGTATCTGAAAATACCAAATTGACCTGATCAGATTTGATGGGCTCACACTGCCCGGCCTCATTACGGCTTATAGGCAGAGACTTAACATCTACAGGTGGCCTTGATCAAAAGTGGTCAATCAAAATCAATACAATGCTGGCTGTACTTGGGTTACACGAGATAACAAGGCTGGCAAGAAGCTCCCTTCAAGTCGTTTGAAAAATTTCCAATACGAAGTTCTTAAAAGCAGACTATAGCTTCTAATGAACGACTATTTCCATTATTACTGCAGCTTGCGTGAAGTCAAAAGCAATTTAGTCCTCATTTGGCCATCAAGTCACTGCCACTGCCCTGACACCCAGCAATCTGTGAGTGGCAGGCCTGATTTCCATCCTGCCCAGCTAGGCTTTCCTGCCTGCAAATGTTCCACACATGGACCACACAGCTCACAGCGCAGAATCCCAATCTGTCGGTCATGGCGTGATCCATCTGGTGCTTAGAGCCATCTTAATAATTAATTGGGTAGCGTCTGAATGGAAAACTCACTGACTCAGTCTGATCGACAGTGTGACCAGGTGTTTCTGGTCATCGGTCCAGTTGTTTTGATTTCTGGAATCCAATAGTGAGGTTCTAGCAAGTTCTCAAGCATAGTCACACCACACAGCTCCATGTAAGGATTTCATAGAAACATACTCTGTGCCTGTGGTAAGAGAGAGAAGCTGAGCTGTTAATTCAAGAAATGATTGATGTGTTTATTCATGCTATGAAAGTCGGACTATGCCATTCCCATGGAAGGACTGTTGTGTGTATACAAAATTCACAGTGGTATATAGGAGCTTAAACATAACAGCAGACATTTGACAGTGTTTAGGCAAGTTTTACTATATTCTTGTTTTACAAATAAGGAAAAGATTTTCACCGAAAAGAAGTTATATACTCGCATATATGCCTATCAGTCTGTCATCTATCTATATTTCCATCTATCATCTACCTATGATCCATCTGGAAATTAAGCTATCAATCTATCTGTTTAGGTATATGATTAATAGCATACCCCCAGATCACTCATTGTCTACCACCACTATTCTGCAGGCTAAAAGACCAAGACTTACAAAAAATTATATATTGCAATATAAACTATGCACATATAATATAATTAGACAAAATGATCTTGAAATGCTTTGAAAATAAACATCTTTTAAAGAATCATAGGGTGCAGAAGCCTCTAAATGTAGACAGATCAGCAAGAAAATCATGAAATGATTAATTAATTGCCAAATGATGCCTGAATGATTTTCCAGCCCATAAAACTTCTCATCTGACAAAAGGCTTATCCACCTCTCAGAGCGGAAGACCTCTTTAGCACCTGAAGATGAATATCTCCCCATAGCTTTTAAACAATGTGTGTCATGTTTGCCATTTATGAAGTAGATTCACACATGAATGAAGTTTTCCTAACCTGTAGCTATGAATGAGAGTCACATGAAGTGTGCTATTGCTGACATACTCTGGCGGCTGTTGCTCTCACTTCCATTGTTTTAATGATAAATTTCCTTTAGAAAATGGAAGGAACTGTTGACAGACAAAACCGGGAGCTAACAATGGACTATTTAGACTTGCAAATGATGGAACATTTAATTATTCCAAAATAGCATTCTGCAGTTAGGGTATGATCATTGAATCCATCATCCTTCAGTTTATATGCATGAAACATTTATCACGTCTCCTTCAGACAGGAGCCAGTCAGCTAAATATAGATTTTTGGACCATCCATTTCAGCAAAACATTTCATCGAAAGCCTGGAATTTCATTTATTTTCCATAACAGAGATAAAGTGTTTGTAAACGACGTGATAAGAACATAAAGAGAAAGCACAGTGCAATCTAGCTTTAAGGAGAGATAAGCACTGACTCTACAGAAGACCTTGTACCTACAGGAGGGGGAGAAGGAGAAATAAAGAGAGGCGATGCATCAAGTACGTCAACAACAACATTCCCGAGAAAGTTTAAGTTCTCTGGATATGGTTTTTGAAAATGGGTTGGGGCTGAAGGTGTAGCTTATTAAAGGAACATATGCATTGCGTGTGTAAGACCCTGGGTTTGAACCCCAACACCAAAAACAGCAACAATAGTTTGAGGTCAGTTTTGGTACCCTTACTTTATTTGCAAATTAATTTTCATCTGAACTCAGGACAGAGATAGCACAATTAAGAAAACCTGAAACTAAATATACTTGAAATCTCCCTGTCCATCTTCCAATACCCCAAAATGTATGACAGAGTTAGCACAATTAAGAAAACCTAAAATTAAATATACTTGAAATCTCCCTGTCCATCTTCAAATACCCCAAAATGTACAACGCTCATTTGGGAGAGAAGGATCATAGAAAATAATGTCTTATGAAATTCAATAGCCAATTATTTTTGCACATATTATTTTTCAGGAAATATACACACATATAGTTGTTAGACATCCCTTATTTTAAGCCCAACTAGAAACAAGGTATGTTTGAGTCCTGGATCAACATTTAATAGGATAGTAAATACAAACAAAAACTCCCTAATAGTACTCCAGAGTCAGCCCCTTCCTCCCATGGGATGAGCTGGTCTTTGAGAGGGATTCATAAGTAATGGACATAGAAAAGAAGGGCAGTTTTTGATTTAGTCTTGTTGCTCCTCTCCACTGACATGTGTAGCTCAGGAGGTCAAGGTGTAGGGAGTTAAGGGACTGGACAAAGGCCTCTGTGTCAGGCTTAGGGTAGGTGTTTCTGTGTGCCTCCTCAAGTGTTCCTGCTAACGGGAGATGTGCACATCTATTTACTTGTGCCCACATCCCACCTAAGAGTCACTGAAATTTTAACTACACTTTGATGTGACATTGAGAGCTAAGTGGCTAACACACTACCCTAACACTCTGGACCAAATTTAGAAAAAAAAATACCAAAATCTTTTAAAATTGTTTTTTTGATAGCATGTGAAAGATACAGGATGTCTTCATATTTTCTTTGAAATGTTTGTAATATTTATCATTTCAATATTCCATATATATGTATATACTCTAGATCATACACACATCTATATCTTAATCTAGCTATCATTTATCTATCTATCTCTGGAGAAAGACCAAGGGGTCCTGGTTATTTGAAGAATGCAACCAATGAGTTTAGCTAAGATGCCACAGTCCCCATCCTATTTCTGTCTCTTAAAGCCAGACTGAATGTTCTCTTTCTGATTCCTGTTCCATTCAGTCCTCTGCCTCGGAGCCTCGTCTCCTTGATATTGAAGGTCAGTGGGGTTGAGTGACAAGCAAAGAGAGAAGCATTTGAGAAGCTAAGTGCTAGAGTCAGCATTGAAGATGCTTACTGATACTCTAATTTATCTACAACCTAGAGAGAGGCAGATCCCTGGCCTGGAGGACCGTCCTTAGGATGTACTCACTATCCAGGCTTTGCCTTATCCTGGCAGAGTCTTCATTCATTATTTTTGAGAGAAATAAAAAATTATAAGTAGCTCCATTATTGTCATGGAATAATGAAAAATGTATCCTTGTCCTTACAAAGGAAATGAAATTACCATAAGATAGATGATATGAACTGCTAATATCATGGTGATTTAGCTGCCTGATTCCTAAATAAAGGGTATAAAAGAATGGTAAGGGACCAGTTAGTGACAAGGGGAGAAAGAAGATGTAAACTATGAAATCAGCTGTGGAAGAAAAGAAATATTAATTATGCAGAATATTGCCATGTCTACAGCAGCATAAATCCCATCATAGTGAGAAGTATTTTGCACAGACACGAAATGCAAAGCCAACCTCAATAAGTGTGACTTCTAGCACTAATCAGTGTAGGAATCTTCCTTGGTTGGCACATGGCGCTCTGTCTTCTATGAACAGGGCACCACCCATGCCTCCCTTGCAGCCCATCTCCGCCTTCTTTTCTCTGCCCACTGAAAACAACTTGAAAGAGTTTCCTCGTGTTTATCTTTTTCTTTTTCGTACACAGATTTTGCAATGTCGGACCTTGGAAAGTTTTATAGGAAAAAATCATTGTCACTGTGAAATGGCAAAGCTGCACATTGACAACATTTGTAGAGGAAAAGAAGAAAAACACGACTAGATAGTCCACTCACAGGTGCTTAGCATGGACACACCTGGTTCCAGAAAACCACATTTCTTTCTGTGGGAAAAAAAAATCCCATGGTGTCATCTTCTGGGCTTTGTGAATATTTTCTTTCATTCCTCCTCAATTCTCTAATCTCCTCCCCTCCTGTTGACTCCACTTTCCATTTATTGATTATCTTTCTGCCAATGTTTCTTTCCTTCTTGTTATTCCTACCCCAATCCAATCTCCCTCCTTACAGTCTCCTCTTGGCCCAGTGAGGTTAAGATGCTCACAATAAAGGCAATATGGATGGGAGGTGACAGCTTATACCAGAATGTGCTTCAACTTTGAATATTTTTATCCCCCTTTGGTGATTTCCATACATCTTCTTTACATGCAGAAGAAAATGGACTTCATGTACCAGTGTCCTCTCATATGAATAGGAAGTGGGCAAGTGAAAATAAGTTAGGTGAGGAGACTCAGGAAACAGAGGGACAAATTGTCATGGTGGTGATTTACCACCTCGGGGTCAGCACACATAGAAAGGTCAAAGTGGAAATCAAGGCAGCCGCAGATGTCAGGAGGGTGGAGTGTGGGGTCGGATTGAAGGATGTGTCAGAGGCACAGGCTCTGGGTTCCCGAGGTCAGCCAGGGGCTGTAAATTGAAGCCAAAAAGACTAATTTGAGGGGCTCTGTTCTATTTGGGTTTTCAGACAGCACAGCATAGGGACAGTGATTCATGAAGGACATCATCTTTGTCACTTCTAAGGCTCTTCTTTGACTTCAAAGGGAAAGAAAGAATCCAACGTCTGACAAATCTATGTGTTTCCCCTTCTCCCAGGGGTATGGATGGGTCTCTGTTCCTCACAATCCAAGGATCCTATTTCTCTCTTCTGAAAACTGTGGAAATGAGCCCCAGGACACACACACACACACACACACACACACACACACACACACACACACGAATTGGGAGAGTAAAGAGGCAAATGAATTAACTCAAAAAGCAAAGATTGACTGTGAGGAAAAACTAAGTTGGATAGCCACTAAGCTATTTACTCAGAAAGCTCGGGCATCCTTATTAACATAAAAATATCAGGCACTGGCCTTGTTTGTATCAGATGTTCTGGAAAAGAAAGAATCCAGGAAATCAGCTGCTATATGATAAATATCTCTCAGAAACAGAGAGAAATACAAACAAGAAAAAAAAAATCCCTTAAAAATGACACGTAAAAGTACTGATGTAGGATTCTTCCTCCAATCCTTGGTTTCAGAATACTAAGAAATATTTTTAGATCAACATGACACTGAATACTGTTTTCAGACAATAATGTATGGAGGTAAATCAGCATCTTCCAGGCATGGGGGAAACATGTAGCTATCAATTTCAGCAAGGAGTTTACTTGACTCAGTATCCTAGTTTTCAAAACATAGACTTGTGTTTACAGATTAAACTGAGGAGAAAGTTGTACAATTGTTAACCTGTAATGACCTCTCTTTCCTGAAAATAAAATAAATCTAACAGGAATTCCTTTTAACTAAGCCCCTGGGAGAGAGGTCCCATTACTGTTTGCTGGGATTGTTAGGCTAGAGAAAGAATTAGCTATTGGTTTCTGGTTTATTTTTTTCTCAGTATTTTAATGACACTATAAATTTTGAGTTAATTAACATAAGGAAAAGTTCTGACTAGTTTTCTGAAATACTTTAGGACATTCTGTGAAGAGTTACAGATAATCTTCAGGTTCATGTTTTAAAATCTGTTTAATTTTTATCAGAGTAACTCATAATTCCAGCCAGAGTCACAGCTGGCTAGGATAGAATTATAGGAATTGGGCTTTTCCTCTTTTGTGGAATCTCTCTCTCACTTCTTTCCAGCTGTTATAGTAAAATATCGCAGACTGGGCAATTTATAAACAACAGAAATTTATTGCTCACATTTTTGAAAGCTGGTGGTCCCAAGGTCAAGGTGCCAAGAGATCTGGAGTCTGGTGAGGACCACTCTCCAAAGATAGTGTTTCTGTGTATAGTCACAGAGCAGAAGGGATGAGTCAGGACCCTTAGACCCATTTTATAAGACCTATTCCCCTCGTGCTCTAGTCCTCCTCCAAATATCTCCAACTCCTAATAGTATCCCAATGGGGATTGTTTTAACACATTGATTGAGCGGATATAAACATACAGTCTACTGTGTAATAAAAACCCAATTTTGGGGGGGCTGGAGAGATGGCTCAGCGATTAAGGCACTTGCCTGCCAAGCCTAACGACCCATGTAATGCCAGATGTACAAGGTGGCACATGTGTCTAGAGTTCATTTGCAGTGGCTAGAGTGTGCCCATTCTATCACTTTTATCAGCCTCTTTCTCTCCCTTAAACAAACAAACAAATAAAAATTTTAAAACCCCAAATAAACGACCCAACCTGTAAACTATCAACTGGACATCAGATGACAGAGGACAGGGACGCTGAAAGATAGACAACAAATGAGGCAGGGGTGGGATGGCCAGGCTTCCACCCCAGCACACTTCTTGGCCATATTCTGAGAGGAGGAGCTCTGGCAGAGCCTGGAAGTCTTTTTGAGTTGAAGACCAGAGGAGCTAGAGGCCACAGGGGAGCACACCACAGAGGAGGGAGCTGTGCAGAGGAGATGGCAAGATTTGTACTGAGGGTCCCTCTACTGTTTCTTGGGTACAGACCAAGTCATGCACGTGTGGGCTCTACCTAAAGCCAGGGATGAATCACCAGAAAGGATTAAAGATTTGAAATGAGATAATTGACAAAATTCGATTGACCAAAAACAAGCTATGAAAAAAGGAAAATAGAATAAAGAACACAACACATAGGAGAAATGTCAAACAAACAATAAGTTAATAGCTTTCTATTCATGTTGCTAATTATATTAAGTATAAGTGATTTTAAAATACCCCATTAAACAGATAAACAGTCTATCAGATTGGAACAAAAGAGAAAACCCCAACTATATGCTGCCACCAAGACATACTCTGTAACTATAAGGGTACAAGTACTTTAAAAATGAGTGACATTTTCTCCAGATTGATCATATTGTTTATAAATATTGTATTTTTTTATAGTTGCAATCATATGCACAATAGAAAACAATAACAGATCACACACTTTTAAATGTTTTTATTAGCCTATGTTCATTATACATGATAGGGGTTTCATTATGAGTTTTTTATGCCATGTTGCAGCTAATTTTTGAAGAAGAGAAGTGGTTAGATTAGTATTAGACAAAACTGGTTTCCAGGCAGCAGACATTAAGTAGAGATTTTTCAAGGTTATTTATTCTATAATGTTAGAGGGATGAATTAATAGGGGAAATGGGAATCTTAAACATTTATGGGTGGAATAAAAGAGCTTTCAAATCCATGAAGGGAATATTGCTTAAGTGCAGAGCAGAAGCAGGTGCAGGTATCGTGCAGACTTCAGCACTGCTCTTAAGAGTCAGTAGAACGAGTGGACAGAAAGTCAGCAACGATTTAGAAAATTTGAGCAAAATTAAACCAACGTGGCCTAATTGACATCTAAAAAGCACACCAGTCAACCAAACAGAATAAACATTCACCAAATTGAACTGTATTCTGCCAAAACGTCTCACTACATTTAAAGGGCACAAGTGATCCGATACATGCTCTATGGTTGCAGTAACATTTGAAACAAATAGCAAAGGATGTTTGCACAACAGAAATTATACAAATTTGCATTATATAAATTATTATGGAACATAATTGAATTTATTAGAAATAAAGTGATATATTTAAGTAGAAATTTCATAGATCTGCTGAGTAAATTGTTGTTAAAACCTGTCTCATAAGAAAGCTCTAAACTCATTATTTCATTTGAAAATTCTTCTAAATATTTAGGGACCATCAGTCTACCTAAAGTCTTTTAGAGAACAAGAGAACATTCGTCTACTAAATATTTTTACTAGCCCTGATATCAAAGGCTAGTAAAATAAGAAAAGGTAAGTATAATAAAATTTCCCTAAAATTATATACCCCAAATCCTAAATATCATTTCAGCAAATCAAATATATTAATGTACTATATATGTATATTTTTAATATCAGTAGGCTTAAATAATTGATATAAATTTACATATAAAGTGGATAAGTAAATATATAAAATATATATTATGACAAGTAGTTTCTGTGGAAAGCTAAGTTGATTCAACATCCAAAAATAAATCAAGAGATGGCTCAGCTGTTAAGGCACTTGTTTACAGTCAGATGCACAAAGCGGCACATACATCTGGAGGTCATTTGCAGAGGCTGGAGGCTCTTGTGCACCCTTTCTCTCTGTCTGTTCCTCTTCTCTCTAGCTCTCTCTGCTTGAATATAAATAAAAATATTAAAAAATAAATCAATGTGATTCATCCTAGGAATGAACTACAAAAGGTAAAACATAATTCTTTCAGACAACATACCAAAAGTACTTGACAAAAAACCCATCCCAGTCCTCGGAGGCTGAGATAGGAGAATCACTATGAGTTCAAGGCCAGCCTGAGACTACATAGTGAGTTCCAGGTCAGCCTGGGCCCTACCTCGAATAACAAACAAATAAAAAGAAAAAAAAAAACCCAGCACCCATCCAAATTCAAGAAAGAAGAGCCTATCTGGGAGCAGAAGGAGCTACCTTAGCCTGAGATAGGGCATTTCTGGGAAACCCATAGCTAATATCTTTCTTCAAGAAATGTTTAAAAAATTGACAAGACTGAATTGCGGGTATGATGATGCCTGGGTCCTTGAGGAAACAGAGCTGAGGTCATACATCTGACTAGGTGTTTTTAGATTTGTACATGCATGTGTACATGCTCTGGATGTGCATTCACATATGTGCACATGTGTGTGGATGCCAGAAGACAATCTTGAATGTCATTTCTCAGGTGTCATATGTTTTGCTTTGAGACAGGGCCTGTCACTGGCTGGGAGCTCACCATCACTAGTTTAGACTAGCTAGCCAGTAAGCCCAGGCATCCGCCTGTACGCCTCCCCTGTACCAGGGTTACAAGCTTGTGTCACCATGTCTGGCATTGTCACATGGGTTCTGGGGCTGGAATTCACGTCCTCATGCTTGTGAGGAAGCACTTTCCAACTGTGCTGTTTTTCCTAGCATGGAGATCAGAAAGCACCCCCATCCAAGACTTGAAATCCTTTACATAAAGATTTGGGAAGTGCTTTAACCTGTGTCATAAAGCTCCCATGACCACTCTGCACTACTCCTAAGGAGGCTGGATGATTGACATCTGTCATCCAGGAATGTGACTTGAGAGGCCACGCAGGCATAACATTCCTTGGGACCTTCACTTCGAGTGTTTTCCAAGTTTTAAGTAAGGGTGGAGTCTAATTTTCATTGTCATGCCTGACCTTGGAAGTGATGAGTCCCCATCAGCACATCCTACGTCTTGCCCACTGCAGCAGGATTTGAGTGTTGGCTCCTGGATCATCAGCCCTAAATTTCTGTCATAAGAACAGGCAGAATTCACGCTGAATGCAGATGCTTTCTTCTGAGTGATGGACAAACACTAACTCACCCTCAGATGGTCCTGTGGAGGACCTCAAGAAAGTTTCACCGTCCCATCTCAAAACTGAAAGGAAAAAAAAATTGAAAGGATGCTTACAGCTTATTTTGTGAAAGCAAGGGATTGTGGGACCAAATCTGGAACTTGTGACCTTCACAGAAGCTCCCATGGTGTAAATTCCAAGGATGGTCAAAACTTGGTAGACCTGTTTTCCCTCCCCTCCCCTCCCCTCCCCTCTCTTCTCCTCTCCTCTCCTTTCTTCCCTTCCTTCCTTTTTTACTTTTCTGAGAGAGGGAGAGAGAGAAAGAAGCAGACAGAAAGAAAAAGAATAAGTAAGGGCACACCAGGGCCTCCTGCACTACAACGAACTCCAAACACATGAGCCACTTTGTGCATCTTGCATTATGTAGATACTGGGGAGTCAAACTTAGACCATCAAGCTTTGCAAGCAAGCACCTTTAACTGGTGAACCATTTCTCCAGCCCCGTTCTCTTTTGTAAGGAGTGTGCAATAAGGATGCTGATACTTTAAAGTGATATGATTTCTTCCGGGAAGTTTTTGAAGCTTTGGAATGAATCTCCCTTTCCACCCCCCAAAATTGCTTTCCAGACTGTGAGTCATACTTGGATGGCATTAACCTTATATTTTAAAGAGACTTCTTCAAATGCTTATGCTAAAACGAGAATTCATATGCCCAGAACACAGCACATCAGAGGAAAGAAACACCAAGATAACAGTGCCTGCAAATACCTCACTAAGGACCTGCCCCCCCTTACAACCCAGGTCATCTGCAAGGTGAGCAATGGATGCTATCCGAATGCTAATTCTGTGAAGTCCCCTTGATCTGTTAAGTCCAAATTTAATATTTCCATGTCCCCAAATTAACTCACCCTAATAACTTAGGAACACCCTTTACTGTTGATGAATTAACCTAGCAATCACAAGTGAAAAGCTATTAGTACTAGCTGCCCAGTGTAAAATCAGCAACAACCCAAACCTTCATTACCAACAAAGAGCATTTGCTAACTGCTCAGTCCTGAGTTTACATTAGAACTATGAAGGAAATCCGGTCTTGTATTAATCTTCTGGCTTTTGAAACAATTGCATCTGAGGTTATGAAGTTACGAAGTGCGTGGAAGACATGTGTTCGCTGATTCATGCAAATAGCAATAGTGTTTATATGAATCAGGCCTTGAATGTACTTGGTGGCTTCCTTCCCCACTAAGCTGTAAATTTCAGTGCTTGTAACAAATGACCTTTAATGGTGTCATTGTAGTAAAGACAGCTCATTTGGTGTTCTACAGCCAGACCTGAGACATATTTAAAAGAGGCCACCTTCCATGGGAATGTTTGTCTCACTATTGCAAAATGCTTGGTGAACTCTAGAGAACTTTCTCAATAGCTTTAGAAGGCATCAGAAGGGCGAAGAACCAAATTGGAACCTTGGGAGAGCTGACCCAGCACACCTCCTGTGGACTACAGACTAGCAGCCAATCACATGTGTGTTTGGTACTTGCTCATTTACATACGTAATGAAAATACATCAAGTTGTTTGCTGGTTGTCTCAAGTCGTCCACACTGTCCTTGAATGCACTATATAAAGGAGGAAGACTTTGAACTCCTGTTCCTCCTGTTTTGATCTCCTAAGTGCTGGGTTTTAAGCGTCTGTCACCATGGCCAGATAGAATTTCTTTTATTTTCTACATTTTTTTCCTGCTTTTTAGAGATAGGGGTTAGTATAGATTGGGTTCAATTTCACTATGTAGGTTAAGATGACCTTGAACTCCTGATTCTCCTGCCTCTACCCTTCCAAGTGCCATCACACTCATCTTTATGAAGCATTATTATTCTGACAAGCCCATATATAACTCCTGTCCTCCTACAGCTCCTACCTTAGTGAGAATATGACATAATGAACATGTTCTAAACCATGTCAAAAACTCCTGAAGAATAAAGATTACTATGGCAATACACAGGAGATTTGGGGCTCCAACTGTGAACAGAAAGGCTTTGACACTGTCATGGTTTGATCCAGGTGTCCCCCACAACAAATGAATGTGTTCTGAATGATCAATCCCCAGCTGATGGCAATTTGGGTATTAGAACCTCGCTGGAGATGTGTTGTTGGGGGCGGGCTTATAGGGGTTATAAGCCAGCTTCCCCTTGCCTGAGTTTGGCACACCTTCCTGCTGCTTTTTGCAGTGCTGTGGTGGAGGTGATGTCCACCCCTCTGCTCATGCCATCGTTTTCCCTGCCAGGATGTATTAGTCTGTAGCCTAATAAACCCATTCCTCCACAAGCTGCTTTTGCTTGGGTTCTTTCTGCGCAGCAACAGAGAAAGTTGACTATAACTGACACCAACTCCTAAACTGAGATCAGAAGGGGATGTGTGTGGAATGGGGGGTGTAGATAGCTTAATGGAGAGGCAGGCGAAGGAAGATTCATTCAGTGGAGCAGCCATGAAGACCTGGGAGCAAGAGACACAGAATGACTGGAAGGTGAATGTGTTTCACTTTAACAGGGAGTGGCAGAGAAGAAGCCAGAGACATTCTGTTGGTCCAAAGAAAAGGATGTGAGCCAATAAGTCAGCAAACAGATAGATTTGGAGAGGAAGTTTCACCAAAATGATTATAATTGAAACTGTGTATCTGTGTGACTAAAGGAGAAAATGGAGACAAGTGCGGACCAATTTGAGAACCTGAGAGAGAAGGGGAAGACAGTCGTGGCTGGCAGGTGAGGAGGGATGGTGTATTAGTGATACAGACAGGAGCAAGATGGCTTTTCTTTGGTGGGGAGCTGGCTATGGATTGGCCCACGGAAACATGGGTGCCTGCTCTGACAAGGACAGAACCCACACTTGATCCAGTCACGTCCAAGATGGCTACAAGCAGCTACTCCTCAGTAGCAGCTTCCTGTTTCTCAGCTCAACAGAGCACACTGTGGGCTGGCCCTTCTTGAGTCAGCCTCATGAGCCCACTAGCCAATCAGATCTCTCCCTTACACACCTGAGTCAGATGATGAGGCTCATTCTCATTGGATGTTGGATTCACAGAAGTCGGCCTGAGACTCATGTGCAAGGCTCTCTTAGCTCCTCTGATCTCTCTTGGCTCCCTGATCCTTTTCCTTCTGCTCCTATGTGAGGAATCTTCTTGGTTTTCTTTTGGCTTGGGCTTCCCTCTTAGCCTTCTCTCTGGATCCTCACCCTCCCTAAAATAAATCTCATAGTTCATAATTTGCTATTCTTTGAGTCCACATTTTCAGTTCTTGGATAACTTGGTCAAGGGCCTGAAGTTGGGGTTCATTGGTGTGGGAGAATCCTACATTTTTATGGAGATGTAATTCCTCCTCCCTCACCCACACACACATAAGGACTCCAACCCTGCATCATTAGTGACTTTGCAGTGACCAAGTACAGGACAAGAAGCCATTTAAGGGAGGAAGGGCTTACTTTGACTTACAGTTTTAAGGGATAGAGACCATCATGGTGAGGAAGGTATGGTAACAGGAGCATGAAATCAGGAAGGCCACAGTCAGGAAGCAGAGTGGACAGGAAGTAGGGCTAGATTATCAAACCTCAAGGCCTGTCCCTGGTGACATCCTTCAACAATGCTCTGCTTCCAACAGGTTCCACAGCCTTCCCAAACAGCACCACCAGCTGGGGACCAAGTGTTCAAAACCATGAGCCTATGGGGGCCATTTAACATTCAAACCACAACAGATGGGTTGATGGCAATTTTATAGTGAGAATGAATTGAGCATGTTTAACTGCTTAGAAGGGAGCCTGGAGGGAGGGAGGGAGGAAAGGGAGACATGGGAGAGACAACACGGTTTATAGAGAAAGTAGTACTCAGCATCAGCACTTTATTTCATCCCAGATGTTCCTCCTGCCTCAGATTAGTACATGCAATGTGCCCCAGCTCACACGAACTGCATTTTTATAATGAAAATAATTTTTGTAGAATAATTCTGCTTTCAAAATTAGTTGGCTAAGGGTAACTCACTTAATTTATAATTCAGTGTGATTTATCAGCAATCAACATCCAGACTCAGGAATCTGGGAAAATTGAGAACATCTAATTCACAAATTGTTTTCAAATGTTAGTGAGATGTTTATGAATGCTAAGTTTACAATGCTGAAATAATATTACATGTTATATATACATTTTGGTATTTACTACATTTGATTTTCATTACTCCTATTTTGAGTTCAATCATTTTCTTTTTTTTTCTGGATGAAAAAATAAATGGTTGTCATTACTTGAATAGTTTGCACGTCCCAGGCACTTTATTTGTCAGCGTAATGGCTGCAATGGTCTGAAGAGCACAGTTCCTGGGGAGGTAGGGGAGTTTCTGCAAGGAAACTGTCCTCCTCCATCCATGAGGAAAGGACACAGGCAAGCGGGGGAGGCAGCGGGTGAGTCACCTCTGTGTGTCTTTTCTTTGTGCAGTAATGGATATGGAGCCACCTCTTTCCATGTGGTGCTTGTGTGAGTGAGCACATGGGAACGTGCACATGTGTGCATTTGAGTATGTATCTGTGTGCGCATGTGCGCATATGTGAACATGTGTGAAGACATGAGTGCACGTGTGAGCATGTACGTGCAGCACATGTATGTGTCTGTGTGCCTATGTGTGAGTGCATGCATATGTGAACATGCATGAAGCCCTGGGTGTGTGAGCATGTATGTGTCTGTGTGAGCATGTATGCACATTTATGAGCATTTGTGCATGAGTGAGTGCGTGTGCCATATGTAAACATGTGTGCCTGTGTGTGTCTGTGTGAGTGCATGCCTGTGTGAATGCATGTGTGTGTCATATGTAAATGTGTGTGTGCCTGAGTGTATGCATGTGTGAGTGTGTGTGTGCCATATGTAAGCATGTGTGAGTGTATGCCTGTGTGATAGTGTGCATGTGTGAGTATGTGCCTGTGTGAGTGTGTGCCTGTGTGAGTGTGTGTGATGGTTAGGTTTTGTTGTCAACTTGGATCTTTTTAATTTTCTTGGGTGGGTCTCTGAGGATGTTTACAGGAAGGCAGCCTCTCAGCAAGGGGCAGGATGTAAAGAAGCTCGAAGAAGCTGGAAGTAAACATCCTTTCCTGTGTGGGCAGTGCAGGAAGGAAATTCCAGAGATTTAGGAAACTATTAAGTCTGGGATAGGGTTGCAAGACCCCACCCTAAGCCTATATAAAGGGGAAAAAAATTCTCTCCTTGGCCCTCCTGCCTTTTTCCTGTTTTGTGTGTGTGATGTTGGTGATGGGTTTCTCTCTCTGCTTGGACCTGTGAAAGGGGAGCAGCCTCTTTTTCATTCTGGAACTTCTCCTCAATCTGTAGTTTCAATAAATCCTTTCCTCCCATAAACTGTGCCTGGTTTGGAGATTCATCCCAGCGGCGTGTGGCTGACTACGACAGTGTGCCTGTGTGAGTATGTGCCTATGTTAGTGTGCATGTGTGAGTGTGTGCGTGTGTGCATGTGTCATATGTAAACATGTGTGTGGCTGTGTGTGTGCATGTGTGAGTGTGTGCATGTGTCACATGTAAACATGTGTGAGTGTGTGCGTGTGTGTGCTGTTTTTGTAAATGGTGGGTTGTTGCTATTCTTTAGCAGATACTTCTGAAGCCTGCATGTGGTAGGTAGGCTCTGTTGATGTGCTCAGAACACACTGACCACAGGTCATTCTCCTCCTACCATTGCTTCCCTGTGTGGCTCGGTTCTGCACAGACCCATGGAGGTGTTGAAGGTATTTCTGTGAACTCTGGGAGACTTTCACCTACCTCACTTTGCTCAAAGCTGCTCTGGGTACCCTGTTGTTTCATGCTAGGGCACAACATGCTGGCCAGGATATTCCTAGCCTTGTAGCAACCACACACCCCTCCCACTGAAGCCTTTTTTTTCTTTTCTTTTTTCTAATGAAACAAATTCCACATGCATGTGCCACTTTGGGCTTCTGGCTTACATAGGTACTGAGAAATTGAACCTGGTTGTCAGGCTTTGCAATCAGGTGCCTTTAACTGCTGAGCTGTCTCTCCAGCCATGAAGTCTTTCTTAAAAGGATGAACAAAAAATATTTGCATAAGTTTTTTAGTGCCCCTGTTTTTCTTCCATTTATTCTAATTGTAAAAACACCACATAATCCCCATATAAAAATTGAAAAATTGAGATAACAAATTTAATTCCATTGATACATCAACTGTGCTTATATGCCACTTATCCTAATATAATTTACCATCAGAAAAGTGCAAATCAAACAACAACAAGAAATTATCTCACACAGTTAGAAAGGCTACTATTTAACACACACACACACAAAACACACCAAACAAACAAAAAACCCAAACAAACAAAAAACCCAAACAAACAAACAAAAACACCAAAACAAGAAAATGCTGGTGAGGCAAGAGAGGAGCCACCACAGTCATAATGTGGAGGATCCATATGGAATCCCACAGAGAAGGACGGGAGGAGCGAGGGACCCACAGCTACAGACATTCAATCTACACAGGATAAGCCAGTGAGACAGAAACCAACAATCTTCGACACAAGGACCCCAAAACTCACAACCTTAAAGCAGCCTTAATACTCATCCACCACGACTCAGGGACCTATGCGGAAGAGGGAGCGGAAAGATTGTAAGAGCCATGGTGGGGGAGACTATCCAGAAGCATGGCACCCTTCAGTATCAACACACTTGGGACAGGAGGACCGGGCTGAGTACTAGGCTATCCAGGGTCCCCTGCCACAAGGACTGATCCAGATGGCCCACGGAGGAGGATATCCAGCTGATTGGGGATGGGGAGGGGGGACATTGGGGATAACAACTCATTGTTTGCCCACTGAATAATGTAACTCATTATGGACAATAAATATATATTTAAGAAAAAAAAAGAGAAAATGCTGGTGAGGATCTAGAGAAAAGGAACTCTGAAACACTGTTGGTGGGCAGATAAATTAGTAAGCCACTGAGGAGAATAATGTGGAGCTCTTCAAAACAACTACAATGAGGTCACCTCTTTGTGTGTGGTGCCCACATCTGCTTGTGTGAGCATGTGAGTGTATGTGCACATGTGTGCATCTGTGTGAGTGTGTGCATGGTGTGCATGTGCGATCATACAATTCAGTTATCCCACTCCTGAGTATGCACACTGAAGATATACACATCTATGTCTTCTGTGCAACTACTCACAGCACCTGTAATGTGGCATCAGCGTAGAGGCTTGGCAGCAGGTGAAGGGGTAAACAAAATGTGGTGCCACAGAGCATTATTCAGCCTTAAAGAAGAATGGAATTCCTTTATTTGCAGCAAAATGAATGGAACTGGAGGTCATTCGTTGTTTTCAGTGAAATAAGCCAGACACAGGAAGGCAGGTATCACATGCTATGTCTCATATATAGAAGCCAAAAATTAAATCAACCAAAATTGAGCAGTGATTAGAAGAGGTTGGACAGGAAGATAAGGGGGCAAGAAGTCGTTGGATTTGATCAGAAATATTGATTGTGTATAGAGCTATCACTCTGACCACCAATGATAAGTTCAGTAATACATGACAATAAAAAATAAAACATGAAGGACAAACTGGGGCAGAGAGATGGTTCATCAGTTAAGGTGATTGCCTGCAAAGCCCAAAGACCCGGTTCAATTCCCCAGTACTCCCATAAAGCCAGATGCACAAAGTGGTGCATATGTCCGGGCTTTGTTTGCAGTGGTTAGATGCCCTGACCCCCCCCCTCTCTCTCTTCCTTTAAAATTTGGACTCACTGGTTCTTAATGATGCCACCATACAATGTCCAACTCCCCACTGTAGACACAGAGGACAGAGTCCATTCCCATCACAGTGTGGCCTGTGACGGGCTCAGTGCTGTGTGAACTCAAGGTCACATGAGTGCGGATAAGCCTGCTCACCTGAGTCATCATTCATCATTGCCATTTCACTAGCCTTGAACATGGTGCCTATAGGCACTCAAAAGCATCAACCAAGCACTATGGATTAAAATCTCCTAATTGTATTTGTCAAGGTTCTCTAGAGGATCAGAACCAATAGAATGATTGTGTATTACAAGAATATTTATTGGATAAGCCTACAGCTGTCCTGTAGGCTTGAGAGTCAAGGAGCCTGTACCCTGGAAGCCTCAGCAGTCCCAATCCAGTAAGGAAGACCAGGAGAACTCCTCAAAAGCCCGCGGTCTTCAGTCAAAGATGGAGGCTGAAGAAACTCAGTTCCAATGTCCACGAGGGATAGCTGAAACGGGGTAGATGCGTGTGTGAGTGAACAGTGAGGGTAGCCAGCTAAAAACCCCTCACAGGCAAGTAGTGAGGGCAGCCAGGAAAGAAGAAGGAGGGCTGTGTTCTCTCAGAGACTCTTTCTATTAGCCCACCACTGGAGGGGCCACCCACCCAGGAGAAAGGACTTCCTCTCTCAGTTACTCCTTCCTGGAAACAACCTCACCCACCTGCCCAAGAGGACTGCCTCTTGATTCCTAATCTGATCCCCATGACAGCAGAATTTAACCACCACAAAATTATTTTAAAAGCCATTTGGACATGTGTGACAAGAAAGCAGGAGGGGACATCGGGGAGCAGGACTGGTGTGGAAAGTGGGTGAACAAATACAGTGATTGATGTATTTATGTGTGTGGAGAATACAAAACTTTAAACATTACCTAAAGGTAACTTGTCATGAGATTTTTTTTCATAATCTAAAATCCTATGTATGCATGCATGCATGCATGCATGCATTTTAGTGTGTGTGTGTGATATCTACACATGCAGGAGCAGATGCATGCACCCCCTGAGCACACATGCTGAGGGCAGAGGAAGACGCCAGGTGTCCTCTTCTATTGATCCTCCACTTTATTTCCCTGAGACAGAGTCTCTCACTAAACTTGGACTTTCCTGTGAAAAGCAATTAGACTGGCCAACCAGCAATCTCCAGTGATCTTCCCGTTTCCACATACCTGCAGAGCTGGGGTTAGAGCCAAACTCAGCCATGCCCAGCCTTTCACATGGATTGAGCTCCGGTTCTCATGCTCACGAGGCAAGCTTTCTTACCCAGCAAGCCATCTCTCCAAATTCCTATGTTTAATTTTTGTTAGTAAAACTTGAAGTAATTTTTGGATAATAAAAACTAATTTCTTCCAAGTACAGGATATTTTATAATTTGTGTATTATATAATACAATCAGTGAATCATGAAAAGTTAAAAAAAAAAAGCCATTTGGGATAAGTACGTAGGTTTTTTGTTTTGTTTTCATTAATGCCCCTGAACAGACTCTATAGGAATTAGAAAGATAATGTCATTGCTTTTGGCCAGAGGCAATCCAATATTTCCAGATGGGCAAAAAGAAACAGGTACACAGTGTTCTCCAAGAAAGGGCATAAATTTGTAGAATGAACAGGATTACAGTGCGATTCGGAGTGTACCAACACATAACACTCTGGTGCTGCTTTCCTGAAGAGATTGTCAGATCAATACACCACTATGTCAAATTGACCGTGATGTCTAAAATAACGCTAGATCTGACTTTAGAAAGAGCTACTGGGTAAAGAGAGAAAAGAAGTTATAGAATAAATAGGCTGGACAATAAGTAATTTGTCTCTCGTGGGACAGGCCTTGCTCATGTGTTAAATAAATTGTTCTCAGATCAGTCAAAATACATGTGACGCAAGTCTAGTTCAATGACAAAAATGAGCTTGTCCCAACTGAGTAAGAAAGACCACTTGAGGTAAGGGTTTTTTGCTCTTTTTGAAATTGCATGAGCATGCAAATGATTGCACCTTTGTTTTCTGTTTTTTTCTTCTTGTCTTTTTACCATTTACTTTATACAGGAATTAGACTAGAGCTCCATGAAGATCCCCCTGAAGGTCATGGCAATGTGAAGAGCCTGGCTGTGTGCAGTGCCAACGGAACAACCCACAGTGACTGAAGGAATACTCCTGAATTTCTTCCACAGAGCAGGCCTGGCAAATTCCCATGAAATTAGGTCACTCTGGCAAATGTTCCAGAGCTGGCAGCATGCTTAGGATTCTTACTTAATCTCCCTTCTAAGTGTTCTTTTAAAAAGCTGTTTAGCGCTGAGAACTTTTTCTAAGGTGGTATCTGAAATGGCAGAAAGGCTTGAAAGGACATTGGATGGATGCTAACATGGATATACATAGTTCAGAAGGAGCTCTGCAAACTCAAAGACCTTAGTCACAGTGAGGCTACCATATGAGGACCAGTCTCTTAACAAGTATTCATTGCAAGTGGGCAGTATCTATATGTGGTAAGAGGTAGGAGCCTGAGGTGGGGTCTCTGTCTTCAGTCTATTTGGAAATTGCTTAATAGCCCAAATGGAGCAACTCCACCAAAGTAATTCACATGGTCCATCATTGGCCTGGGTTTCCTCTTTGGGAAGATGACCTTAAATCTTGATGCCATAAACTCTTGAAGCTAGAAGCCCATATATTGAATTACAAAGTGCATCAGCATCTGTTTTCGGTGACATGTTTTCTGGCACATTCACTTTAAAAGTCTCTAAACACATCTTCATCCTGAACACTCTTCAAATCCCATCCCTCTTCTTTGTCAATGACATGTTACTTTCAAATGTTTGTTTGAATTCCTAAGGGCTCATCCTTAGCTTAGAGTCTGGTTATTTCTTGTGTATCCAGTGACAGTAAAACTTTTAGGGTAAGACTTCTGGGGCACTTGAATGGCTCTAGTCCCTGCTGGGTCCAGAACAGTCCCTTGACCCTCCCTGGGTCATCAGTAACATCAAAGTTCTTCGAATGGGAAATGATGGGTATTGTCTCTCAAAATAAAAATAGAAACAGGTACAAAGTTCACTTCCTTTTGCAAAGAGGGATGTGTAGGCAGGCTTTATTGCTTGGCTCCTGGGCTTTTTTATAGCTTTCTGGCCTCTGTCTTGCATGGGAAGTACATATTGTGAACAAACCCACTATCTGCTCCAGCCGCCTGTAGTCTCCAGGTCCTAATGCACAATGACTGTGTTTATGTGTGCTGTGCATGTGTGTTCACATGTCTCTGTGTGTGTGTGTGTGTGTGTGTGTGTATGTGTGTGTGTGTGTGTGTGTGTGTGTGTGTGTGTGTGTGTGTATGGCTACATGCAGAAGCTAGAGGTTGATATCTGATGTCTTTTTTGTTTTCTTGTTTATTGAGACAGTCTCTCATTGAACCCAGTGCTCAATGGTTTGGTTAGTCTAGCCAGCCATCTTGACCCATGGATCTTCCTGTCTCTGACTTCCTAGTGCTGGGATCATGGGCTGGAAGGCTGAACTCAAGGCCTCATGTATGTGTGGCATACATCCAACTCCCCAGCTTGATATTTTTTTTTAATGTAATAAGGCTGGAGAGATGAACAGTGGTTAAAGGTACTTGCTTGGAAGCCTGAAGGCCTGGGTTCAACTCCCCATATAAAGCCAGATGCACAAAGTAAAGCTCGCATCTGGAGTTTACTTGCAGTGGGAGGAGGCCCTAGTGCACCCATACTCTCTCTCTTTCTCTAATAAATAAATAAGTAAACATTTTTAAAAATTACACTCTTGGAGCAGAGTCTAAACTATGTGTTTTGTCTGTGATTTCAAAGGGATGCACTAGGCATTGGCCACTCCTGGTGTTGCGGTCAGCTTCTCAGTTGCTGCCCAGAAAGAACCCAAA
>PVHP010000133.1:102912-196763 GCA_004024765.1 Zapus hudsonius
GCAGAGGGCTGGACATCACCTCTGCCACAGCACTGCAAACAGCGGCAGGAAGGTGTGCCAAACTCTGGCAAGGGGAAGCTGGCTTATAACCCCATAAGCCCGCCCCTGACAACACAGCTCCATCGAGGTTGTAAAACCCAAACTGCCATCAGCTGAGGATCGATCTATCAGAACACATTCATTTGTTTGTGGGGGACACTTGGATCAAACCATGACAGAGGGTATGGCCTGATTGGGGGCAGAGAGGAGGCCAGATCCTGAAGACATAGGGCTTTTTAAAGCCAAGATGAAATTTTAATTTGATTTGGGTGTGATAGCAAATCCTTGACAACTTGGACATGGAGTAATGTGATCTGATTTATATTTTGAGAGATGATTGTGCTTGTTTTATGCCAGAAGAGGAGAAGCTGGGAGGTGTTAAGGGATGTGCTCAGCAGCCCAGGCAAGCAAAGCATGATGGGAAAAGATCGCTGGAAAGCTATGTCATTAGGAACCTCTTGTGTGGAGAGTCTCTCAGTCTAAGCCTGAGCTGCAGTCTTCAGTCTCCGAGGAATCCTGGCAGAAGTATTTTGCTATCTCACAGAGTTAGGTGTAAAACTTATCTTTTTTCTTATTAAGCCTTGATTGGACTATTAGATTTTTATGTAAGTTTTTGAAATGGAAGAAAAGGAGGAGGAGGAGAAGAAGGAATACCTCTGATAAAGGGTGAGGACAGGTGTGGAAAGTCAGGCATACTACATTGTTCAAACAAAGCAAGACAATCCTGGACTAGGCGGGGAGACAGCCATGTTGGGGACTGAGACATGCCAGGCAAACCTCCATATTCCTCGTAGACTATAGACACTGGAGAAAAAAACAAAAACCATACACACAAGAAAAAAATGTTTCGCTGAACTCTATACTAATTTATCATACTTCTGATACCAAAAATCTAGAGTATAGCCAGAAAAGGGATTTTCATGGTGTTTCTGTGTGTGTTTGGCAGGGTGGGAGATGAAATATGAACATCGAGATGTTGGAATTTCCAGAAAATGTTCTTGGCTTTATTTAGAGAAAGGAATGGTATTGTTTAATTTGGAGCCATTCAAGAAAATTCAGGATGTATAGCTCTTCCTTACGGACAGATGTTTTTCTACCATTTCATATCACCAGATGTAGACATAATTTCAGAGAGACAAGATGAGACATTTTATCAATGTAAGAACAGGAGGAATATGCTTTGTGTTTGGGTTTTATTTTAAGGCAGGGTATCACTCTAGCTGGGAAGATCTGGAACTCTCTCTATAGTCCAGGATGTATAAAATAAAGCCATGAGGGGAAGTGTTGTGGGTTCCAGGACCCCCCCAGTGCCAGTTTCTTACCCACTGCTTGGAACTAGAGTTTGGCCATGTATCAAGTGCCTGTAAGCCATCGTCATCACGTATGGCCTTTCCCATGTTGCTCCACTTAGCACAGGAATGAAGTTTCCTGGCAGGGAAAGTGGAACAAATGTTTATTTGCCAAAGAAAAAGAATAGTTTTAAAGCAGCATATATGGCGCGTGTGCACACACACACACACACATCATTCCTCAGAAGTTTATTTTTAATTTATTATTTCTAGCCACCTGACAATCTGCTCATGTGGCTTAGTAAGGAGCCAAGGAAGTTAAGAAGTAGAAGATAAAAGCTAAGAAAAAGACTAAAAGACACTGAAATGCTTAATCTGAAGGACAGAGGTTGAAAGATAACTTGATAGCTGATAGGAATTGGGGTAAATTAGTCCCCATTTTGTAGGTAATCAATTGGGGTTACAGGCCCCAAGACTATCACTAAGGACAAGTCCAGAGAACAGAGTCCAAGGACTGACCTCCAAGAACACCCTGTCTCACCATGACTCACCAAGGTGTTTACTGACCATCAGGCCTTGTGCCCTTGTTCTTGGTGTATTAATAGCTTCTATATACTTTCAAAATAACCAATCCAGTCCATCTGATGTGATGCCTAATGTCTATCCCCTAGGGTGAAAGTAGCCAATTTAATTCACTCTAACCAGATGCATAATTTACATCCCTGAGATTATAAGAACCCTTGATCCGGTACCAGATAGTCACCACTGGGGCCCCACCCATCTTGAGAGCTTTCTGCTTGATTCCCTAAGAGTAAACATTTGCTTAACTTGCCCTTCTACTTTGTCTACACCTGTCGATTCTTTGCAGGTAGTCAGACAAGAGATTTGAGAGAGCCACTAGCTTGGGGAGTGACCATTGCGTGTCTGGAACTCTAACCCCTAGGCTAAACCCAACCAGAACTGAGAAGAGCTCCATTGCTCTCCAAACCTGCAAGGTTACAAGCTTCATGGATGTTGGCGACTGATTGCAGATGTGCCATGTGAGTGAATGTCTTCTCCATTTCTAAGCAACATCACAGATCCAGTTCTACATGAATGCAGTGAGTGGAGGGGACTTAAGCTTTTAATTAGAATTTCTGATTAGCTGTAACTGGGAATTATAGAGAGCAAAACTATAGTTGGCAACCAGAAGGCTTACACCCAATGATGGATAAACTGGTCCTTTGAAGCTTGTACCAGCTGTTTTCTTCCTATCGTTGGAGGTATTGCCTCATGCAATCTTTCTTTTTCTTCTATTTTTCAAGCCATAGTATCTTTTAAGGCATAGTTCAAATCCCATATCACTGAAGCTCGGTGGTCTTTGTGTATGGGGAAATCTGGCACTGAAAAGATCTTTGTCCATAGTTTTAATAGTTTCTAAGGGATTCAGGCTGTTTTTGCCTGGCGCAAGGGAGGATTGTTTACCAGTGAGAGCTTCCAATTCACTATTGAGCTTGTGTTGCTTAAGGAGGGGTCTGCCTGTCTCTGCATGCAAGGACTTCTAACATGAGATTTCAGTCCTCCAAGGTTCTCTCGACCTCCATCTTTGTCATAGAAGCTGCTGGGAGAACTTCTTGTATTGAGGCTGGTTCTCCATCTGCATATGGAATCATTTCAGGCAATAAGAAGATAAGAGGCAATAAGAGCTGGGCATGGTGGCACATGCCTTTAATCCCAGCACTCGGGAGCAGAGGTAGGAGGATCGCTGTGAGTTCAAGGCCAGCCTGAGAATCCCAGTGAATTCCAGGTCAGCCTGAGCTAGAGTGAGACTCTACCTCAAAAAACAAAACAAAACAAAAAAAAAAAGAAAGAAAGAAAAGAAAAAAAAGAAATGAATTAAAGATCCTTTGACAGTTTGAAGAAGGCACCTTGAAGGTGCCCTCTGACTAGGTTTAAGAAGGCCCCTTCTCTAATCACAGCAACAGCCTGTGGGAGGCAATGGTTTTAGTTTATACCCTGGAGAAATGGTAAGGAAGGGAGCTTAGGAAACTTGCATTCATTCTCTGTTTTCCCATGAAAATTTAGTCTTAGTCCTTTGAAGATGATTTCTAACATAAAGAAGTGAAGTGATTGGGGAGATAGCTTAGTTCATAAAGTGCTTGCTTGCCTCATGAGCCTGAGGCCCTGAGTTCAATCTCCAGAACCCATGTCAAAATGCCAGCACCTGTATCCCAATGCTAAGGAAGTGGTCACAGGAGGATCCCTTGTGTTCACATTCCTGGGTTACACCTAGTCAAATTGGTGAATGAAAGGCCAGAGGGAGAGGCCCTGTCTCAAAATAGTGGATGACATTCCAGAGGACAACATTCCGAAGATTGTCTTCTAACCTCCACATGCACATGTGTACACATGTATATACAAGTGTGAACACATGCACACATATAATCCAAAATACAGTTAAGATAACTAGTCAGAGGTCAAGAAAACTGTTGATTTGGTGAGCTAGAAGCTTCCAAGAGATACAGTGGGTAGCAGGAGATAGTGTTCTCAGAACCAGGATAAACTTGACTAATTCTGCAGAAATGAAAAATAAAAAATCATAGTGAAATGGCTAAAGGACGAAGTGAAAATAAAGATTAAAGTGACAGTGACAGTATCCATCATCGCTGGTGAGTTCTCTTCGTGGACAACTAACACACACACTATCCTGCTGACAAATCCTTCCAAGTACAGTTTCAGATATAATTTGATCATTTCATGGGAGAGAAAATGCAAGATTTAAGCAACTGATTAAGCAAGAATCCCCAGGACAGAATTCCCACCTAAACTTGTGTGATTCCCAAGCTTGTTATTTTAATCACTACATCTTCTCTCCAGGGACACAAAGGCCCTTTCAAAAGGACTTAAGGTTTAGGTATATCTTCATTTGAAGAGACATAATCAGGAAATGACTTCTTTCTCTGAGTATGTCTCCCTCTCTAACAGGGTGTGTGTGTGTGTGCCCGCCCCAAATGTACATGCATGCAGAGTCCAGAGAGGATATTGGGTGGTCTTCTCTGTCACTCTTTCACCCTATTCCTCTGAGACAGAGTCTATCACTGAACCTGGAGCTTGTCAGACTGATGAGCTCAGTGATCCTCCTGTCTCCACCCCTCACAAAGTTGGAGTATCTGTAGCCATGCCTGGCTTTGTTAACCTGGGTGCTGGGGATTGAACTCAAGTCTTGCAACAGGTACTCTTACAGCTGAGCCATCTCCCCAGCCCAGGCAGAGACTCTTAAATTTCCCGGACAACAAATGTTTTCTCTTTTGAATAGCTATAACCTTCACCTTTCCTTCTAATTCTAAAGTTTTAGAGCAAATAAGACAGAATCAACACAGGGTCCAAACTTGCAAATCATGCATATGTAGATTTATGTAAATATTTATGCAAATGAGGCACAGCCACTGGGCTTCTGGGAAGTTGCAAATGGAGCCCTTGGCACAGCAGAGGTCAAATATCCTTGGCTTATAGATCAATTGTACATGCAGATTTTATAGGACAGTGGCAGCCCCTAAACACAGCAGTCTTTAAACACCCTGTGATAATTCCATGCTTGAGTAGTATTCAGTCATAATTAGGGAGAGGTGACCTGATTCAGAGGAGATGAAGAGCTGAATGGACTGAGCTCTCATAATCCAGTGTAACTGAGCACGTCCTTGAACTCCTGCTCCTCCTGCCTCCACCTCAGGAGTGCTGGATGACAGACACGTCCTGTCACAACTGGTTTGTGCGATGCTGGGGATCGAACCCCGAGATTCACGCAAGCATTTTTCCAAGTGAGCTATAGCCTCATCCCTCCTCAGTTTCTCATGTGTCCGTTAAGGCATTGGTATGGAAAACAGCTTTCTACTTTCAGTTGGCTTTGATCTGAAGTCTGGATTTCCCCGATTTACCTAAAAGATGAGATAGTTCCAAGGCCACCAGTCCTGGAAATGTATCAATGTCTAGGAGCACCTTTCTCGAGAAGCACCATCAATGCAGTGAAATTGTCGTGCCCATTACCGCTGCTTCAGAATCTGGGTGCAACCCACGGCAACCAGTGGAGGCAGAGGTTCATCCCACAGAGACCATTAGACTGGACTGTCCTTGTGGGAGCTTACTGGACACTCCCGGGAGCAGTAGGACAAGCTGCTAGTCCCTCCGTCCTGTGGCAGGGATTGTGTCAATCAATGGTTGAGTAGGGAGACATGAGCCACATGTAGTCCATCTGCGAGTGCCTTGGCTGTTGAGGTTGGAGACCAAAGGGTTTGTCTTCTTTGACTTCATTCATTGTAGGGAGTCTTCGGTCTTCACGCTTCACTAGCCCTTCTGGTCAACCCACAGATCTCATGCAGGGATACAGACAGCTCTCAGCTCTGGCCATGTGAAATCAACTGCCGTCTAGCCCAGCCTTCTTGTCTCCTAATGCTCTGTGCTACAGCTTGACATAATGAGACTCTTTCTGTTCCTTTTATGCATTTCCAGGACTGAAGCCAATGGCAGACCAGGTCACTAAACACATTCACAGCTGAATGACTAAAGGAGAGGACACGATGGCTTTAATTAATTCTTCCCTAGGAAGCTTTGTGATTGGATGAAATGAGCACTTGAGGTCCCCTGATTCCTCATCTAAAAATCTGAGAGCAAAATGCCAATTTCCTTCAATGAAATGGCCTGGAAAATATGAGATAAAAATCTGGAACTATTTACAAATATCTTTTTTTTTTTTAGTTGAGAAAAGGAAATTGGCAAGTTCAGCATTAGCCCAATTCTACAAGAAATTTCTGTGTTTAGGGGGTGGGGTAAGGGAGTGTATGTACATGGTTGTGTGTGCATGTGTGTCTGTGCCAGAAATCAAGGTGAGGTGTCTTCTTCAATTGCTCTCTGCCTTACTTTTTGAGACATCGGTCTTCCACTGAGCCTGGCCCTCACTGACTTGACTGGACTAGCTAGCTGGCATGCCCCCGGGATCTGATCCCCCAGGGATCTGATCCCCCAGGGATCCCATCTCTGCTCAATAGTACTGGGATTGCAAATAAGCACCACCGAACCTGGGATTGAATTTAAGACCTCATGCTTGTACAGCAAGCACTTCACTGAGTAAGCCATCTCCCTAGCTGTGGACAAAGAAAATTGTATGCATAGAAAAAAAACTGAATTGGAATTAAATCTATGGTTTTGATGATGACTAAATGATGAGGACAAAATTAAAAGGGCAGGGGAGGTGTGGTTTGTTCTATGTCCCCATAGACTCAAGAGTTTGAATACTTGGTTCCCAGTTGGTGGCACTGTTTGAGAAAGTGATGGAACTTCGCTGAAGGAATTGGGTCATTGGGGCAGGCCTTGAGGTTTAATAGTCAGGCCCCTTCTCTTGTTTTTTTCAATCTCCTGCCTGCCTGCCTATGTGATGAGCCAGTGCAACATGCCTTCCCTTCCATCATGGACTCTACTCTTTGGAACTGTAAGCCAAAATAAAGCCTTTCTTTCCTTAAGTTGCTTCTGATCAGGTTTTATGTTCACAGCAATGAGAAAGTAACTGATATAGTAGACTTCTAAGATTTAGGATATGGGGAGCCCAATGTGCTGGGGTATGCCTGTACCCTGGGGGGTGACTCAGAAAGACCTCCAGAAAGGCTACATAGGAAGACACTGTCTCAAAAAAGTAGGATATGGAGCTTTCTCTGTTTTGTACAGAGACCCAAAGACTTGGGGACAGGGGCAGAGTGAGACAGAGAAGCTTTTCATTAAATATGACAGAGATTGGGGAGATAGCTCAGCAGTTAAAGGCACTTGCTTAAAAAAGCCTGCTGGCCTGGTTTTGATTCCCCAGTACCCACATAAAGCCAGGTGCACAAAATGGCACATGCATCTGGAGTTTTTTTTTTTTTTTGCAGCAATTAGAGGCCCTGACATGTCCATCCCCCCTCAAATAAATAATAAATTAAATAATACAAGACAAAGCAAGTAAATTTGGCCATGGGTGAGCTGAATGGATCAAAATCCATCTTTTGGCTTACCAGATCAGTTCTTTCATTCAGGCTGTAAATAACTCTAACCCGTGGCTAGGTATAAAACATGTGAGCAGGACCAATATTTGAAAGAGAAAATTGTTCTTGCTTCTAATTAAAAGGTATTATATTCTCGGTCGGCTGCATTGTCCAAGAATCCATTCATCAAAGAAACCATTACATCTCCACTTACATTAATTCCATTATTGCATCACGTGAGTTATGTTCAAACATTTATTGCCCAATAATTTTCCAAGAAAAATGTAATAACTTGGGTGGAGATATCATTAATGCACAGAGCGTTTTGGCACAGAAGTTAATGAAGCACTTGAACTAACCCTCCAACCCTAATTACAATGAACTTTCTCAAATTCCAAGCCTAGTAAGTTGGCTCGACCATAAATGAGATGACTGGATATTGGCAACACTTGGTCAGTTAATGCTACTCTTCCAGGGATGATGTCAGGTAAACCTCATCAGAGCTCCTTCTCATTGTCAGAAACAGTCGAGGCTGGTTCATACACTATTATTAATATTTTAGCAATAATATCCATGAAATCTTTTTATAGAAGGAAATCTTTATATGAAAATTATTTTCTAAAACAGGTAATAGGTTCTTCCATTTTTTCAGTCTTATGTGGTAAAATAGAATCATTAAGAAAATAATTCTAATAAGACTTTATAGGTTATTATAAAAAATATCACATGTTGCCTTTTCTCCTGGTGCTTGTCAACCTGCAGAATTCCGAGATGAATGGTAATGCTAGATCTGTAATATTTGCTGGAGGAAGTCTGAGCAATTGGGAAAAGGCACTATATTTGTACTTAGAAGTTGCATACAGACTTTTGTAATACCACAAGTTTACTGTAGGTCTGAGGCAGAAAAGAAATGCTAATAAAGAGCTTATTTGGAATTGGGTACAGTTAGTCACAGCATCTTAATGTTTGACATGACAGGCTCTCCTGGTCACAGATGAGGTGGAGAGTCCAATCACTCCAGCCAAAGATCAGATAAGGATCTGGTGAGGAGCTCTGCCAAGCCTGGGGGGGGGAGCATTTTCATCTGTTAGCAACAAAAGCTCAGTAGAATCCTCAGGGACCATTGAGGAAGAGGTGGCAGAAAGAATATAAGAGCCAAGCAAAGGAGAGGAGAGCTTTGCAATACTCTCTTCCACACAAAAGTGACCTCACAGTGGTTGATGCTATCTACATGAGGCCTACATAATAGGAGGGGGAAATGATGACATCAGAACAGAAGAGGCACAAGTTGGAAATAAGAGATTCAGTGGAGGGAGGATCGAGAGGAGGAAAAGGGGAAGGGCGAGGGGACTGTAATCATGGTATATTGTCTAGATGTATAATGGTTGTCAATAATAGTTCAAAATAGTTTTAAAATTATTTTAAAATTTTGATGTGAGGCAAAATAATGCACAAACTCCCAACATAAAATGTGGAGACAATGGAGTTGTGCTGTTGAAGGTGGAAAGGTGCAGAAGAGCCTCCATCTCCCTGTCCTAACTCCTCAGCTCCATCAGTTTCTCTGGGAGGAGTGGGCCAACATTTAAGTCTGTGGTGAACTGCACGAGTTAGGACTTTGCTGGTTATGCAACCAAGATCAAGATCCAAATGAGAATGGGAAGAGTTCTGTCCTGGAGATGACTTCACTGCCGTTGTCTCTGGAGGAGAGGAGCAGTGCATCCATGCTGAGGAAGAGCCTGGAACTGGGCTGGGAATCATCCTATCTCTCTTTTCATTTAAGCACACAAATGTACATATCTTTCTATGTGTGCACATGTGTGCACATATACCTTGAAGCCAGAGGACTACCCAGAGTGTCAACTCTAGCCACAGTTTTTTGAGAGAAGATATCTCATTGGTTTAAAGTTCACCAACTAGGCTAGACTGACTGACCATCCTCCGATTTCCATGTCTCCAGTGCTGGGGTTAGAGAAGTATGCCGCCACTTCACCTTTTTTATTGATTTTTTTAACATGGGTTCTAGGGATCGAGCTTAGGACCTCATGCTGTGTAACAAGCACTATATTGACTGAGCTATCTCCCCCCCACCCACTCGATACACATTTCTAAATACCACGGGGAAGATTCTGCTCAGAGCAGTTTGGGCAGAGCCTATCAACTGTGAAGGGGAAGGTCAGTACAGTGGGTCAACTAGCAGATACATGGGTGAGTTAGGTGTCAGTTCCCAGGGGAGGAAGGACTGTTGACGTCACCCAGCAGGTGGAAAATAATTTATCTGATGTAGTATAAGGAGACATGTCCATACAGGGAAGGGACAGGAGCTAGGATGTCAATAGAGCTGCAGGAAGTACCCCAAGCAGCTGGGGACTTGAGTCTAGCCCTGGGAACCATGACTGATAGTTGTTGGTGCAGGGGAGGTGTGGGTTTACCATCAAGGAGGCCTGGAAGATAGGCCTCTTAAGATCCCCATGGCTCCAGGCAAATGTGGTCAAACAAACCAGAGGCAAGCAGCAAGTGAGAGATTTCGAAGCAGATTTCTAGACCCTAACTACACCTCAGGATAATTCTAGCTCTGAGTTCCATTGGGTAAAGTGAGCAGGACCCTGCTTGCAAGAGCTGGGAATCCAGAAGGTGGCCTTGAACTGCCCAGGAGCTAAACAAGACATAAAACCACTTTTTGGCTAGCTGAGCTTTAACTCAGCAGAGAAGGAGCAGGACTGTGTGAATGGTAAGTCCCCTGTGCTCCTGACAGGGTCACCTCCACCATCCAGACAGGTCAGGATGCCCTCCAGATAGGGAGCCTGGCGATGGGGCAGTGCTATGAGGCCCAAGCTAATGAGGAGAAGGAAAGTGCTCAGAGAGCCCTTCGTGCAATTTGGGTGATGGTAACATGTGGTATCTCCTGACAGGCAAGCTGACCCATGAGAAGAAGGCTGTGAAGTTCCAGTGCATATGTCTGAGTCCCAATAGAGAGAGGTACTGAAAAAGGGTGTTCTCTAAAAATGCACAAACACAATGGCAATCACCTCGGCTAATATGTCTGATGTAGCCTCAGGGTTTCTAGAGAGTTCTAAAAAATCCGGGAAACCTTTTCAAGAGTTGCTTACACACATCACCTGGTGATATTTTCATGCATAGAAGGGATAATGCATTAAACCTGTCTGTATGTCATTGTGGTCCATGCTTTACTCATTTGCTTAATTTGCTGAGGATTTTAATATCACGTGGTTGCCAGAAGAGAGACATGGAAACATTTAAAAGCAGGACTCAAGGCATTAACTTCAAACACCCACTCCTGATCCTACTGCCAAGGAATAACAAAATATTTGTCTCTGAGATAGTTAACCTCTCTTCCATATGCAATACACAACACAGTCCCTTGGCAGGCTTTCTGTAACCCTCCCCTCTTTCGCTCCACAGAGGATGGTAATTTTTTGCTTCAGTTTTCAGCTTTTCCCACAAAGATGAGAAATACCAGGAACACACACCATTTTCCAACAAATTAGCTTGCCCTGAGACTATTTTTTTTCCATCTAATTTAAGGGTAAATGTCAGAGATGCGTTTCACTATATTGGAACTAAAATTCCAAATGCATACAAGAAATGCAGTGTGTAACCCTGTGGGCCTGGGGCTTTCATCTGTGCGGGGTCTTTACATCCATCTTTATATCCCAGAGATTCAGTGTGTGTGACCCTTGGGTGACAGGGCATAGCATCTTCTTCTGCTTCTCCAAGTCCTTTTGTCCCTGCAAGAACTCTGCATATATTACAAAGAAAACCAACCCCTGGCTTTCTCTTTGACATATTTTGCCCAACTTGGAGTTACGCACATGTGCCAATCACTAGTGAGAAGTGATTACTTATACAGTAGAAAGGTTCTTTGAAGAACAGTGGGATGTGGTTCCATATAAATGACACATTTTGTCTGTTTTTCAAATAATTCATGGAAAAATACTGACATGAAGTGCCAATTATTTTTTCCCCATGAATAGGGCTGTAAGTCTTATTGTATATTTTAAAAGTCACTTATGATTTGCTCGCTCTTTTTTTTTTGTAAATTCCCCAGGGAAAGGAATGTATTTTCTTTGCTCTAAAGATTAAAGTTCAATTTGACTTCATACGCGATGCAAGGGACTGACTCTCAAAGACGTTGCATTCTCATATCCTCCTAGATATCATTACAAGCTGTAAACTCGGTGATTGATGTCGACCAGGAGAGCCGCCAGGGCTGCATTCTAGTTAAGATAATAAAGCCCTCCTTGTTCCTGGAAGCATCCAAGAGAATAGCAGGTGGTCATTGTTTCCGGTGCTAGAGTGAGCAGACACACTTGAGACAGCTCATTTTGGAGCCTTGCTGAATGCCACGCATGGCTTCTTCTACTTCTAACGAAGCTGCCGAGGGGCGTCTTCTCATTGTTTCATGGGGATGAAACTTAGCTCTGCAGCATGCAAACTGAAGAGCCTTGATTAAAAAATGCTTCTCTAGCATGTTCACTGCAGCTATGGAATTTGGCCAGGGCAGACAAGATGTCCAATAGATGTGCAGCCTCTAATATGTGAGGTTCAATAGACAAGGCAAGAGGAGAGGGAGAGACAAGACAAGAGACGCATCCCTTGGCTGGGGCTGGGACTAGGCTCTTCACTTGGACCTCCAGGAAAGGACAGCAGTTGCACATGTGTTTTCATCAAACAGCAAACATGCTGGGCTGAGGAACTGGCTAAGTGGCTAAGGCGCTTGCCTTCAAAGCCTAATGACCCGGGTTGATTCCCCAGTACCCGTGTAAAAGCCAGATGCACAACGTGGTACATCCAGGGCTGATTTGCAGTGGCTGGGGGCCCTGGAGCACCCATTGTATGTCTGTTTCTCTATCTTTCTCTGCTTATAAATAAATAAAATGAGCAAATATGTCATTCCACTACTCTAGCAGATTCTGCACAAAGTGCAAGGGTTATGCATTACACAGGCATTTCCAACAGTGTTCTGGATGCATTTACACGAGATCTTCAGGATGGCTGTAACCACCTCCTGGACTCTTGGGGAGTCCAGCCATGTAGGACATCCATACTGTGCGCCCTTAGACATGTGATGTGGAGAGTCGGAGTTGAGCACACAGAAATTCATGGTGTTCATGGCGCCTGGTGTAAGACAAGGAACCAAACTGCCTGTTCTGAGGAAGGAGTCCTTGGCTTCACAGGACCTGCTTGTTTGCATGTGAATTTATTTGTGATAATGACTAATGTTGTTCCATTTCAGGAGACATTCAAGGTCAAACTTCTTTTTCTTTTGGTGTGAGTGTATGATGTATGTACATGTTCATGTGTGTGTGGCTGTGTGCATGTGTGCAAGTCAAAAGACAACTTTGTCTGTAGGTCCTTGCCTTTTGCCTCTTTTGAAGCAGGGTCTTGCATTCGCTAGCTGGCCTGAGAGCTTCCTGGAAATTCTCCTGTCTCTGCCTCCCTTCATGTCATAGGTCATGAGTTATAGTGCCCTGATTTATGCAGGTTCTGGGGACCCAAACTGAGGTCCTCGAGTTTGAATAACCAAACGCTTTATCCATTGAGCCATCTCCCCAGTTCTCAAATATTCTCTCTTAAAGGAGAGCCATTTGCCTAAGGCAAGGTGAACCTCATAGTGCCCAGAGCAGACTCAGAAACTGGGTTGAGATACAATAAAGATAGTAACGTAATTAAAAAAAAATCTCCTAGGGTCTGGGTAAAGTGCTTGCTTTGTAAGCATAAGGACCAGAACCCACATTCAAAAGCTGTCTGTGAGGGATGCAGGGAAACTTAATTAATTAGGTGCTTGGCATGCAAGCGTGAGGACTCAAATTTAATCCACAGAACCCAGGAAAAAAAGAATGCCAGATGTGGTGGCCTGCTCATGTATTCCCAGCACTGGGGAGGTAGAGAGAAATGGGGCTCTTTGGCTAGCCACTCTAGCCTAATTGGTGAGCTCCAGGCCAGTGAGAGACAGTCTCAAACAAGGTGGATAGTACCTGAGGACAACTAACTGAGATTATCCTCTGGCTTCCACACGCACACACATGCACACACACATTTTAAAAAGAAGAACACTAGCTATGAACTCACTCTAGGTCACCCTGTCATCCTTATTTGCTTATTAAATTCTTGCCATCTTTATGTTTTCCTCTTGACTCATTCAATATGAATACCTATATGCTATTTTTCAGGAGGGTAGTCTGTTCATTCAGTGATTTCCATCAATGGTACTGGGCATTCTTTTGGTTCATGATGTCCAGGCTGAGACTCCTCTGTGAGCCTATGTTTGAAGTGATGCTGTGTCCATCAGCCCACTACACCACACATGGGAAGTCTGCCCACTTCCTTCAGGGAGCAGTCTGCCACCTGTCAGAGGTGTCTCGCTTGCCAGTTTCAAATGCCCTCACTGTGCTTTAAGACTGTGTCACCCAGGCCTCATCCATTCTTGCTTATCTTGGGATTCCTGCTAAGAAGACAATAGTCCTGGGGAAGCCCTGAGAATTCTCCCGAATTGGTGGCAGCTTGGAGTGATGGCTTGAAACATCCCTTGAATTTTCTGGAAACACTGTGTCTTTATCTTGTTTATGGATGTTATTTCCGCAGAGTCTGGCTAACTTAGAAAGTGGCTAAAGAATACTACTGAGTATCAGCTCATCTCCCATAAAACAATAAAGAGGGGTTTTCTCTCCTCCCAAAGAAAGGGCCCCCTTATTCCTTCCCTTCACTCTCTAACTTCCGAGCTCCCTGAGCACTTCCAGACAGTTTTTTCATCACTGTTGGTACTTTTGTGTGTCTTGGATCATGGGAAGCTTCACACACCAGGCAGAAAGAGAGACCATGGTGTCTGCAGGAGCAGAGCCTACAGAGCATGGTGGGTCCTTAACATCCCAGAGGAAGTCAGCTGTCAGAATGGGGGGATGGGGGAGGGACACCAGCATGGAACACAATAGAGAAAGGCTTATAACTAGGGAAAGAATTTAGCAATCAAGACCTGCCACTATCTGGGATTCTCATGGGAAAAGTTTGCATGTCAGTCTCAGCCAACAGCCTCTCAGTGGTTTCTGCTGGGAAAGGAGTCTCTGTAAAGGACTCCTGAGCCCAGAGACTGCAAATAAATGCAGGCTGAAGAGAAGAAGTATGCAATGGAACGTTAATATTGCTTTATTGGATAAGTATATTTCTCATGATCTCCATTACCTAATATAGACCCCCTTCCTGTTATGTGATCATTTTTTTTAATGCCCAGAATAGATTACTGCATGGTTTCCAACTTTTCAACTTTTCGGGCCATCTGGAAGCTTTGGATATAAGACATCTCTAATCTTAAAACACATCATCCATATTATCATATCAAATTCTGGAAAATGGCTACTCCCTGTCTAGAGCTTTTCCTGGCAATGACTAGTGTCAGGACACCCCTCTGTCTGAAGGAGAGACTCAGAGAGGATGAAGGTTAGGTGGAGTTCATAGACAAGAGGCAAGTAGTGATGGAGATCTGACAAGGTAGGAATATGAGGGCAGAAAAAAATGAAACAGCAATAATGTGTGTGTGGACCTATTCTGATGTTTTTGGTAAGTTTCTGATGTATGGAGCTTTGCATGTGCTGTGGTGTGAATGTGAAATATCCCCCATAGGCTCATGCTTTTAAATACTTGATCCCCAGCTGGTAGTGCTGTTTGGGAAGACTGGAAACTTTAAGAGGTGGAGATTTATTGGAGGAAACGAGTCCCTGAGGCCTTGAGGTTTAGTGCCCCCATCACACTTCTGTCCTGCTCTCTGAATGTGACTGGTTGCCATGCCTCCCCTGCCATGATGGATCATATCTGTGCAAACTGTAGGCCAAAATCAATCCTCTTCCCTTAAGTTGTCTCTTGTCACATTTGATCACAGCAACATGAAAATTAACTGATATGGCATGGTGCCAAAGGGATCCAGTGAGGAAAACATCGCAGCCTCTGTTCCCCTTGCAAGGAAATGTCTTGAGAAACCCAGGCGTGGTGAGGCAGAGGCCTTTTGTAAAATTTTCTTCAATTTATGTAGAAGAAAACCCAAAAAGCATTGGCTGAGGTCTGGGTTTCTATTTTAGTTGAATAATTTTAGGCAAATCTCTAAATTTGGCTGGCTCTTCGCTTCTACCCACATTAGACAAGTGGCTTTATTGCCACTGCTCCATAGGAAGGACATCATGGTCCTGAAAGTCACTAGGTGGGGTATGGTTATAGATGTGAATAAGTACAAGGATGGGGTGAAGACAGAGAGGCCGCCTCTGCCTGGTAGGAAGTGGGAGCATTGCACAGACCTTGGAGCTGGGCTTTGAACCTAGCCCCAATGCTTTAAGCAAGCAGCAATGGTGAGGTGGATATTCCTGGTAGAAGGTAGTGAAAACAGCATTAATTAAGTTCTGAAGAAATCATTCTTGCAACAAACATTTAGTAAGAATGTAGTATTGCTATTACTATTTGAAAAATGATCTCATGTCCCCTAGGCTGGCTTCCAACTTGGTAAGTAGCTGAGGATGACCTTGACCTTATGAGCCTCTTGCCTCTACCTCCTAAATGCTAAAATTAAAGGTGTGCACCGCCATGCCCAGTCTATGAGGTGCTAGAAATTAACTCCAGGGCTTTGTGCATGCTAGGTATACACTACAAACTGAGCTGTAGCCCTGGCCCAAAGAATGTATTATTAATGAACCAATTATTACTTGATGGAAGTTATGCTCCAATTATTAGTATTCTAATGATTATTGTTCTAGACATAGGAATTTAGCAATTAGTATTTCAGACAAAGTCTCTGCCCTCTGGTGGGAGTGAGAGGTGCCAGAGTTTAAGAGCATTATTATCATGAGATAATATGATCTAATAAAATTTCCAATACTAATAAATACAGTTAGAAAAGTCAAGAAGGGTGACATAGTAAACAGAAGGGGAAAGGTGGCAGATGTTTCAGACTGGGGGTCACAGAGGGCATCTATGAAGTGACATTTGTGCAAAGATCTAGAAGACAAAAGGAACCTGGAAGAGCCCCAGACAGGGAGATCAACAACTCAACTTAGATGCAACAGCTCTAAGTTGAGTACAACAAACAGGAACACACTGATCTGGGGTCACCTGGGAATGAGGAAGAGGCAAAGTCAGAAAGTTGTTGGGGTCCATATCTTATGGGGTCTTATAAATATGGTCAGGGGAATTAGTTTTATTCTTAAGTGGAGAGAGAGAGAGAGAAAGAGAGAGAGAGAGAGAGAATTGAGTCAAGCACTTATGTGGCATGCTATGCTAGAAGGATTTCTCACAAAAGCCAACTGGGTATTGGAAGGGTGGGTAGGAGGGACAAGGAGGGAACGAATAGAGCCACCAGGACAACATACTCATCTCAGTCTAGTGTAGAAATGATGGTGACTAGCAGCTTGTGGTGGCATCTGCTTGGGAGGCTAAGGCAAGAAGATCCCAAGTCCCGGGATAGAATGAGCTACACAGTGAGCCCTTGTGAATTTAATTAGAATGTCAGAATTGGAGAGAGCAAGAAATGGAAGGGTTATCTGAACCGTTTGCCATGGAGCCAATTGGATTGGATTGTATGTACGAAGTGGGAGAAAAAAAAGATAACACCTCTGTGTTTAGTCCAAAGAAAGGCCGGTGACTCTCGCTAAGAGAGGGAAGGATCCGGCTGGGAAGATGACTCAGTAGGTACAAGTGTTTGCTGCACAGGTATGAGGACCTGATTTCAATTCCCAGCACCCATGTAAAAAGCTGAGCCTAGCTGCAAATTCCTGTAATCCAGAAATTCTTCTCTGGTCTCTACACATGGGGCATGTGCGTCTGCACATACAGGTGTGTACACTACAAATACACAAACACTACAAAACAAAAAAGAGTGAAATCTCAGAGTATTACATGTTGTAGGGAGAGATAGGAAAGCTCTATCTTGAAAATAGTGAGTTTGAGAAGTTAGCAAACACTTCATTGGAGATGCCAAATCTCCTAAGCAAAAGCAGTTACACTTCTGGCATTGTAACTTATGCACATGTCGGGAGCTGAGAGTTAGGAAGGGTTTGATTAAGGAGAGACTCGAATGGCCATGGCACTGAATTTCAACTGGTGGAAAAGGAGCACCTCCTGACACTAGGCTGGGTGCTGGATTTTATCAGTTCTTGGTTTTAGAACACATACTCTGATAGCAGCGTGGTTTTCTTGAAGGCTAGAAAACCAGAAGGAGAAGCTGTCGTTATGGATATAAGTGAGTCCAGACAAACCTACAGAGAGGTAGTTTAATAGAGGAAAGGTATAAGTGCGTGGTATGTTGGTAGCTTGATGAAGTTCCTAAGTTATAGATGGCCTGTGATGCTGAAAGCTGTCAACATCCTGTCAAAGCAGGAGGAGAAGAGACTCTGGATCACAGTGCAGAAGACAGTAGTAGCAAGGTTTTCCTCAATCCCCCATCCTGTAGGACGGCACCCCTGGGCCAGGATGTTTACCCATCTTTTCTGCCTCCCACTAGTCAATGTTTGGTCACAAGGTGACTGAACTGCCCCTCTGTTTAGGAGAGTGCCCCTGTGCCAACAGTGAAGCAAAGAAGGCCTGGGAAAGAGGGGGACCCAGAGACGAGGGAAGTGACAGGTGGTGGTATAAATTGGGCTGAAAACTAGAGAAAACTATAGTGTTCTCTAGTGGCTAGAGCAAGAGAGGGGGACTGAGATGGAAGGAGTCTGCTTTCATCCAAGGACATGGTTTTGAGCAATTGTTGAGATCCTTGCATGAGGCATAGGCTGGTAGAGGCAGGTCTGGGGTTTGAAGCCAGCTCTGACTCCCCTTCTCAGTCTCCTACAGCAGCACCTTGCACCAGAGAATGATGTAAGAATGTGGTGGGGGAGCTCATGGAACAGCATCAAAGACAAATGAACAACAGGCTAGGTCGAAGCATCCCCAGGATTGAAAATCACTGCCGAATTAAAAAATAAAATAACTTAAAATCAGATGGCGATGCCTCCAGCAGCATTCCTTTTGCTCAGAATTGTTTTGTCTATTAGGGGTCTTTTGTGTTTTCATATAAATTTGAACATTGGGCTCTTTGTTTCTATTTATGTGAAGAACAGCATTGAAATTTTGATGGGGATAGCACTGAATCTGTAGATCAATTTGGATGGTATCAGTTACTTTCTCATTGCTAGGAAAAAAATAACTGATCAGAAGCAGCTAAGGGAAGGAAAGAGTTTGGTCCAGCTTACAGACCCAGAGAGTAGAGTCCATCATGGTGGGGTAAGCATGACAGAAGCAGGAAGCCAGCACCAGTGAACCACATCATCACTCAGAGACTCCCTCCCTCCAGCAAAGCTCTACTTCCAAAAGGCTTTACAACCTTCTAGATCAGTACCACCAGCTAGGGCCTAAGTAGTCAAACACATGAGCCTATGAAGGTCATTTTACTTTTAAATCACCACCATTTTCACAATATTACTTCTTCTAATCCATTAACATGAGAGATCTTTCCATCTTCTAATGTCTTCCTGAATTTATCTCTTTGATGTTTTAAATGATGATGAGGGATTTTTAAAAAATTGAATTTAAAAAATGAGTTGGGGATATAGCTCAATTGATAGAGTTCTTGCCTAGGATTCATGAGGCCCTGAATTCAATCCCCAGCACCACAGAAAACTGAGTATGGTGACACATATCTATAATCCCAGCACTTGGGAGGTAGAGTCAGGAGGATCAGAAATTGAAGATAACCTTTAGCTCCATATGGTGTTTAAGGCCAGCCTGGGCAACATGAGATCCTATCTCAATAATAATAATAATAATAATAATAATAATAATAATAATAATAATAATAATAATAATGAAATAGAATAAAACTGATCCTCAGGATAGTTACCCATCCATTTAAAATATAACTTGCCATTCATTATCACCTTGCTTTGTAAAAACAACTATATAAAGATTTATGAGCCAGAGTTAGTGGGAAACCTGGACAGCAGTCAGTCGGCAGGCAGGGTGTGCCTTAACCCCTCACAGTTGACACTTAGCTTCCCTTTGATGTCCTGTGGCGCCCTGATCTCCTGAACCATGTTCCTCTAACTTAGAAGACAAAGGAGAGTGATTCTGCATTTGTCTTGGTAAAATATAAGCCTTTAGAAAAAAATTAAATCTCAACTAGGAAATCTGGTTTGGATCAAAGTAACTAAATCATTAATCTGAATCTCAACTGCAAAATTGGAACCAGCCCAAATCCAAGCCATGATATCTATGGAAGAGGCCGGATATTCCAAGGGACATTAACTCTTCCTGATCGTTGATGTGTGTGTGCTGACACGAGGAGACAGAGACTGTGTTTGGGTATTTTTAGACTGATTAAAATAAGGAATGATTTAAAACTATTTGGAACAGTTCTTCCCACAGAATTCTGCAAAGCTTCCAGCCGGAGTTCTGGAGAGAGGATCTTGGCCAGAGGGTGTGGATGTCGGGGAACCTTTCCCATTTGGACAGAGTATCCGGCGTTCAGAGCTTGTACCCCACCCGTCCAGAGAACATTGTTCTGTGAGAGAAACACAGACCACAGATGGGAGCTTAGTACCTAAGACGGGAAGCTCCAGAGGTTCTCATGAACTGCATGGGTGTACTAAAGACAATGCTGCCATTGGCAACTTGTATGTTCAGTGTCTGAGGAACATATTCAGGTGACAGCAATCTGACAGGTTCTGAATCAGAGGTGACACTAATGTGTACCAAGCTTGTACCCCAGAAAAATCCCATTTCCCTTTCCTTGAGCCAAGGTCATGATCGTTAGGACTGACTGGTGCAGGAGGACTTCCAGGGAGCCCAGAAGCTCTTTAAAGGACACCATGACAGTGCCCAGTCCTGCAGTTCCCCCACAATTTCCATGGAAAGCTAGGACTGGTGAGCAGTGTTAGTGATAAGGCCTAAACACAGTCATCTTCCTGGGCCCTTGTAGTTTGTGCTTTGGTAACTTGGACAACACATCCCTCTGCTTGCTTGGCTCATTTCCTCGACCCAGACAAGAAGCAAGGATGCCTTGGACAGAAAGCACTCTTAGCTTTCCTAGCCAATGAATCAGGCAGCTCTCCAGACACTGGGGAGCTTTGTAATGACAAACCTTCAAGCCTGTTCACCAATAAAGTTCTTGCATTCTTGACTTTAACGGGGTTTCATGCTAGTTTTTTAACCAATTCAATGATTTTCATGTAAAACAGAATCAAAGTCACTTAAGCAGAAACATGCATGCACATCACACACACCATGCACACACATAGACCGCATGTATGACACACACACACCACATACATACATACACTTGACCAAGTTCCCTCACATCTTTCTCTGCTCTGGGCTCTGGGAGTTGTTCACTAATAGAGACAAGAGAAAGTCCTCCATCTGATATGACCCTCAGTGACACAGATGATTCACACCTTGTTTTATATGTTTGTGAAGAGCTTTGCCTGTTACTGTTTGCACGTTTGGCAAGAACGGTGGAAAGGCTGAGCAGAATTCTACAGGAAGAAACCCATTCCATTCTATCCCAGCTCCCATCATAGAGATGTACTATGGAACCAGCTGATCTCACCCCCAAAACCTGTCGGCACCATGCCTCAGTGGTTACCTGGGTGCAATGGACCTTCAGCTGTCAAAGCTTCTCTGTATATGTGGTTGGACATAAGTCACAAAATTGGCCCCCAGTGCGGTATGCAATGGTGTTTTCTTCTTTCCTGAAAATTTCTGTCAGTTGCCCACATAGAAGGATTGAAAGTAAATCATTTTCTAGTTGGAAAAGAAGAAAGGAATTATAGGAGAGGGGGAAAGAAAAGGTGATAGGAGGGGATTATGATCATGGTATATTGTATGGAGGTTGTCAATAATTTCTGTTTTTAAAAAGGGAGTCATTTTCTTTAGAAACAGAGACAACATCATCCCCTAGGGGCAGCAAAACCTGGCCAAAGACTGAATCTGGGGAACCTAAAATGCAACCTGCTGGATACCTTTGGAATATTCTAGCAATCCACCAGGAACCTGTATATAGAGCAATTAAACGTGCAGATTCAAGGAGGCTCCAGCATCCAAATCCCAAGGCCACTGGCCTCTGTCTCTTTGCAGATTAATGTCTCAAAAATCTGAGATACTCCATTTAAAAAATAATTCTATAAAATAACATTTTGCTGTGGGGATTAGGTGAGATCAGTTTCGCCACATGGCTAGCATTCTGTGCTTTGCATGAAGTAAATTTGGATTGATAAGAATTATCTCTCACTATCATCATTTACTATTATTACTATCATTATTATTAATCACTTGATCTTCAGAAGATTCTGAAAAACTTGGTGGCATTTCTAGGATTACATCAGCTTTCGAAAGGAATCTTCTCAATTCTCATGAGATTAAGGATTGGTTGTCTGCAACTGTAGAAGATTCTCCAGTTTCTCTAATGCAAAAATAATGTGTGTGTGTGTGTGTGTGTGTGCGCGCACGCATGTACATGCATGGTCAATGTGTATGTATGTGTGTGTACATGTGTGGTTGATGAATACGTATGTATGTGTGTATATGTGTTGTCGATGTGTATGTGTGTATACATGTGTGGTTGATGTATATGTATGTATGTGTGTGTATTTGTGTGGGTGATGTGTATGTATGTGTGTGTACATGTGTGGGTGATATGTATGTATGTGCATGTGTGGTTGATGTGTATGTATATACATATGTATGTATGTGTGTACATGTGTGGTTGATGTGTATATATGTACATATGTATGTATGTGTGTACATGTGTGGTTGATGTGTATATATGTATGTGAGTGTATATGTGTGTGATTATTATGTATGCATGTGTACATGTGTGGTTCATGTGTGAGTGTATGCACATGTGGTTGATGTGTATGTATGTGTGTATGTGTGCATATGTGTTTGTGTGTATGTATGTGTATATGTGTGTATATGTATTTGTATATGTGTGGTTGATATGTATGTGTGTATGTGTGGTTGATGTGTATGTGTACATGTGTGTATGTGTGTATGCATGCATGTGTATGAGTACATGTATGTGTGCATGTGTATATTTGGAGGTCAGAGAAGAATCTCAGGTATTGTTCCTCAGATGCTGCCTATCTTTTGGAGGGTAGGCAGGGTTTCTTTCTGCTCTGGAGCTACATTGGCTGGCCAGTGAGCCAAGGAAATTTGCCTATTTCTGCCTCCCCTGTGCTGAGATTGAAAGTATGTACCATCATGCCTGACTTCATTTTACCTGGGCTCTTGGATCAGGTTTGTGCTACAAGCACTTTATTAACTGAGGCATCTACCCATGTCTTAAGGCAAGATTTGTGCACTCCTTCCATCCTGTAGGAGCTACAGCCTAAGAGCTGGGGTTTCTCTCACACAGGAACCTGCTCAGGTGATGTCCCTGGTCCTCAGTTGGGATATAGGAGCTGGCGTGGATTCCCCATCCTTACAGCCATTCTTTGTGTCCTTGAGCTCTTTAACTGGCTTGATGTTTCCCTGGCTGCGAAGTTGTACTAGCTGGTGACACCAGAAGCCACCTTTCCTGTCCTGCTTCCATCGTAAGGTTATCCAGGGGACTTGGAGTTCCACAACTTTGTTTCACAGTTAGTAGGTAGAGCTCAGCAGTGGAGTGAGCAAACTGAAATGATTTCTGCCTAAGCTATGAACAGATTGAAGGGGTAAGAATGGATTGGTGGAGAAGAGTAAATATAAGGCTGTTGAAATGAAATAAGAAATAAAAATACTCTCATTATTCATGAAGCAAGACTTCATCTGGGATCTCCTTCCTTCTCTAAAAATCAAGCAACAAAATGGAATTCGAAGAAGGTCAAACACAAGTGAGCCCAGATACGTGGCATTGAAACCTTTGTACCTTGTGGGGCAAGAGGCACACTTTCTCATCTCTCGCTCACCACACACACATAGATTACCCCAAGAATGTGCTTGGCCAGCATCTCCCCCTGAGTCAGAATGTCCATTTCCACATCTTCCCTTGTCTTGAACATTTTAAACCACAGACATGTAATAGAAATGTTATTCCTGAAAGTAATTGATCTACTTGTGCTGATATCATCAAAACTTCTCAACCTGAATTTAATTTCACATTCAAGATGATTAAAACACACATTTCTTATCTTTAAAAATAGAAAGTCATGTTTTTCCTTTGCCATAGGAACTCACCCCTAAAAGACTTGGTCTCTGCTCAAGAGGCCCATCATATGATTTTGAGGATCATCTGAAAGTATCTGCTTTTTCTTTTCACCAGAACATTCCCATGGTAAAGGCACTCACAGCAGAGTGGCCCTCCGGCAGGACAAAAGCCCTGCAACTTGACTCACATTCTAAATGTTTCAATGCATCCAGAAAACATCTGGACTATGCTTTCTCTTTTCTCTCCCCTCTCTCCTTAAAAACAAAAAGACTCATTCATTTCTGTCTTTACATCTTAAACAAAATGAATTAAATGGCTTTTAAAACCCTTTACACTCAAAATGGAAACTGCTTTCCACTTGACAATTTAAATGATAAGTTGCAGTCTGATGTGTTTTGAAATGGACTGAGCATAAATCCGTCTTCAATGGGCAGTTTTAATTGGAAGCCACAATGACTGTTAACCACACAGCTTGTGATAATACAGAATGACAAACTGTCTTAGCTGGATGGAGCTTTCTAAGATATACCCCTCCTGGCCTGGGCACACAGGCATTTTAATGGCCTGTGATTCAAGGTAAAAAGATAGCAGCTCTACTCCTAGCTGGGGGACCAAGCCCAGGGCCCCCACCACAGTGTTTCTTGGAAGGAAAGGGGGCTGGGAGGGAACACAGCCTATCTGAGCAGTGGCAAGACCAGGGAAGCCCCTCCGAAATAAGATGTTGGAGCAGGAAGTAAAGATAGAAAGAAATGAAGCAGATTCTGCCACTGTGCTGTATGTGGGAATGAAGTTTGGGACTCTTCTGGGTTTCCTAAGGTTGGGGTGGGAGGGGCTGCAAATCTCATGGAGAGCTCTGATGATTTTTTTTTTCCATAAAGAAAAGCAACAGAAAACAACAGGAGTTTCTCACTTAGAGTATGCTGCTGAGCAGAGATTGTGCTATCGAGATCATGCCAGGAGAGGAAGTTTGAAGGCCAAAATTAAAATAGCACATTTGTTCTTTGCAGTTTGACTTTAGAATCCCCCAAGACTCCTTCCCTGAGAGATGGTGTGTGTGTGTACCATATGGATATATAGATTCTCTCTCTCTCTCTCATTTACATTCTGCATTTGCCAAGAATGTCATGTGTGTCACAGCCTCTCATTTTCCACAGCCACCTCCAGAGACTTCAGGTACCTTCAATGCACTCTGTTTGCAAGATGTCAACATGCTAAAACAATACTAGTAAATGAAATGATTCTCACATAGCTTTTAAGATATGTAGACCATAATTATAGTCATCTCAATAATAATTGTTATTTATTGTTCAAAAAGTACTTTCCTACATTTAGAGACAAACTAAAATGGGAACCTAGCCTTGATTTAGACCATGATGACGCGGAGCCTTGACAGAACCCATAAACATGCTTGAACTGGTTGACTTGATTTGTAGACAAATTCAATCAATAGGCCAGTTTCCACTGAAAGGTCCAAATTGTTTGAATAAATGGATTACACAAATGGACCTACTGTGCTGATACCTTATAGACAGAGCCAGCACACTGATATGGAAGCAAGGACTTAGCCATTGGACCAGTGTGAGGCACAGAAAGAAGAAATAGAAAGTCTCCGAGGGTCATTGCCATGCTATCTCCCTGCAATTCTCCACATTCGTTGCTGGTATAGTTCTGGATCTATTGGCATCCACGAAGGAAAGGCTGATCCACTCCACTTACACAGCCTGGCGGGAGTGTGGAATTTAAGGGGATGTACTCAAGCCCTGCTGATCAGCTCCTCCAGGCATCTCCGGCTGCTCTTCGTCACTGCTGGCAGCTCTAGAAGAACAGACTGCCTCATGATCTTTGAGTGTCTTTTTCTTCTGGTTGGCTTTCAGGCATGCTGGGATGGTAGCTTGAATCTGAAAGACTTTGTTGTCTGGATCTTGATTCACTAAGAAGCTGACTTCCTTCTCAGAGTTCAGAACAATCATTCTTGCTGTCTGCAGTCATCTGCTGAGTCATGGAACTCCAGCACTCAAAACTGTCCTATAATGACAAAATCTGAAGAAGGGGTGGACACCCTGATGTTGAAGGGTCTTGTGTTTTGTTCACATAAGTGTGTGTGTGTGAAGGCACATGCTTACCATGGTGTAGGCATGGAGGTCAAAAAAGAGCTTTGGATGCTGGTCCTTGCCTCCCACCTTGTCTGAGGCATAGTCTCTTGGTAACTGCTCTGTTGGTCATGCCAGCTGGGTGAGTCTCCTGTCTCCCACAGATGCGCCAGGATTACAAATGCTTATATCACTTTATGGGCTTTATGTAGGTTCTGCGGAACTCAGGTATGCACGCTCCTGAGACAAGTTCTTTGTCCACTGACTTATTCCTCAGCCCTTCCATAGGGCTTTTGTTTGATTGGTTTTATGACTTAGAATTTGAGTACTCTGCCTGCATGTTTCCAGAGGCATATTTCAGTAAATAATCAATGTATCTATAAATACGCATATGTATAAAAACAAATTTGCAAAATGACATCAAAAAGTTTGGCAATAGTCATACCAAGGTGTAACATTTCTCAAAAGAAACAATTGCATTTAGCGTGAGAACTCAAAGAAGCAACAGAAATCAGAAAACCCAACAGCAGTGGCTCCAGCCAGAACAGTTTGACCTAAGAAGTGTTGCAGAGCTGGCTTCCCAGTTGTGCACAGGAAATGCCCTGGAACATTCTACCTCTCCTCGCTTGGCATTAGTAGCTATTCTTTTAATGATGTTCAGAGTGGACAGTCAGCTAGCACGCACAATGATTCAACCTAAATCCCTGGTGGAGTTATAAAATATACTCAGAGTCACTCCACGTGAGCTCTTCCTACGTCTCTCCTCAGTTACTCCTCACCATAGAGCTTTCTGGGATGAGATGGCTTGCAACGTTTCTCAGCTTTGCCATTGACCTGTCTGTGTGATCAGACCATGAGTGTCACGTGAGCATGTGTGAAAGGAACCTCTTAGTGGAGCCGTCCTGCACGTGGAAGTTCTGTGTATGACGTTACAGTGCATGGGAATGCTGTTTACTACTGGGTGTGCCTTAGCTTCACAACCATCTTCTGTCATGCAGACCCTCCCAGTTTTTCTCACCCTTTCTCACTGGGTTCATTTCCAAGGCACTGAATCATTCCTATGATTCTTCCTGAATTGTGTCCAGATTCTCCATAATTCATTTTAGTTCAGCACTAAGCAAAGCATTGCTCCCTCAGAAGGGCCCGTCTGGAGTAAGGAATTTATGCTTTCCTTTTTTCTTTCCTTTTTTCTTTCCTTTTTTCTTTTTTTGCATGCATATGTGTGTGGCTGTGCATTTGTGCATCTATGTCCCTATGTGTATGGGTGCACGCGTGTGTGTGAGTGCACATGTACATGTGTATATGTGCATGTGGAGGCCAGAGGTAGGCATCTCCCTCATTTGTTCTCTGCCTTACTAAAGGCAGAGGCTCTCATTGAACCTGGCACTTACTGATTTCGCTAGACTAGCTAGCCAGGGAGCTTTGAGGATGCTCTTTTCTCTACCTCTCCATCTGAGCCACCGATCCTGCCTTTTGCATGAGTGCTGGGGATCTGAACTCAGGTCCTCAGGCTACACGGCAAGCACTTTACCCACCGAGCCATCTCCCCAACCCCTCACTTGTGTTTCCCAAATGCCATCCACCTGTCCTTTAACCCTTAACATATCCCTATAAAGTAGTTTGTCCTCAAGGTGAGGCATGCCACTGCAGATAATGGCCTCGCTCCAGCATCACACAAGCACATTGGGCTTCTCCAGTCCAACCTTTGGGAAACATCGGTCCTCTGTCTAACTCATGTTCTTGAAGAAACAAAAGGAACATGCTTTTTGGAAGAGCTGAATGAGTAAGATGCTGGCGTTTTGTTTTATGAGTACATAAATAGTGTTTGAATTTTTATATAGCTGGAGCTAACTCAGCCCCGGGCAGACTACACATGTAATGATTAGAACCACATTCTAGCAAAAACAAAGCTCAACTGATATTTTGCAAGGAAAACTTTTCAGCTCAAGTTTTTGCTATGGACTATTTTCTGCTTCGTCTGGGACTTTGAAGCCAGCGCTATCAAAACAACTTCAAACAGAAGAAAAGGAAGTGAATTCCGTAGTCGTGTTGTACGAAGGAACGTTCAGACGGTGGAAAGGACAGAACGTGAGTAGGGTAAAGACTGCAAGCATTCCCGATCGGCAGAACCGTTCTGCTTGTCTTCTTACATGGTCTATGCTGGTGCCCAAGTCCACCTATGGGCATCTTATCCAGCAAGCTTGGGTCATAGGGGGGTTTATGTTGGCATGATCAAGATGAAAAGAGCTGACATCTATATCAAAGATGTCAGCAGAGGTCTTGATGTAAGGGTGGAGATCCCTTACATGACAGTGATTTCACAGGGGGTTCAAAGCAAAAGTCTACCTTGATCTAAAGCTTCTGTCCCTTTGGCCTTTGTCCATCTGTCTGCCTTGGTCTGTCTTTCCACGGCCCTGCTCCCTGAAGGCTGGTGCTCATTGTGAGAGTGAAGGCAGCGGTTTCTGATTTTAGAAGAGGCTCTTTTAGGGTTTCATCAAATGTGTCAAAGGCAAAGCCCTTGAGGGAAACTCTTTCTCCACAAGCCAGTGACTATCTCTCCATCTCTGGCATCCCACGTGACCCTTGGAGGATAACACAAAGCAGTTCCTAGGGAGATGGGTCTGTCCTCTGAGAAGCCCCAAGTGCTTTAGGGGTCAGGATGAAGGGTGAGGGTTCAGCCTCCAGCCCCTCTGAGCCCCTCTGAGCCCATCACCCTGCGTCCAACCTCGCAGCAATGGTGACAGTTAACAGCCAGATTCTTGGGTACATGGAAACTTGATCACCACATCAGTCCACAGGCCATCACAGCCGCGACCCCGGGGTGAATGCCTCAATGTTATGCTAGCTCTGCTCAGGCAGGCCAGCCCTGCAAGCACTGCTTCTCAATCGTATTCATGCCCCTCCCCACCCCACCCCTTCCTCTTCCTTTACACAGCTGACAATGGTAATAAATGTGGCCGTCCTCAGGATGGGGTTGTGACAGGCTCAATAAGGAACGGATTGATTTGTTGCTTTGGGGTTGAAAGCTCAGATTTTCGTGAAACAAAAATATTATATTGAGGGCAGTGATTTATGGCCTCAACTCCTGTTTGATTGTAGACCATAAATACTAGCAAACGGTACTTATGGCATCTCTTGAGGACATTGGGGACATACTCAAGTTGATTTTATATGGCAATTACACATTCAGTATAAGCACAGACATTGTCTGAAGGGCATTATTCACCCCCAATAAGTCTGTGCTGATGACGGTACTTAGCCGTGGTTGTCACACATTCCAGCCTTCCGGTGTTTGATACCAAGTGCCCAGAGATATCCAACAGCAGATCAACAATGAGGCAAACGTCATTAAAAAATCCTTTAGTAAACTTCTCTGCCTCAAATGCATGGCTTCTGACTGGTATTACCCCTTCAAAATTCACCAACTCTTATGTCATTTGAAAACTTACTGGCTGGGGTCATGACGTGAGCGTTGCCCAAATGCCTTTAATGTTCTTGTGACTGATGTCTTTAGCTTTAAAGCAGAAATACCTTCTTTCAGGGTAATTTTAGCCTTAATCCTTCCCTCCCTCCCTCCTTCATGTTTTCCTTCTCTCTCTTGGGAATGCTGTGAGGGAAAGCAGCCTGGTCCTCAAGAGAAGGACTGAGACACAATGTCCTTTTAGAAGTAGAGCTTTATTAGAAAAGTTATACGTATAGCCCAATGCCACAGGCTGAGCATGTTGGGGTCCAAAACAGAGAGGGAGGCAAGACTGAGGAAGAGAGGGATGGAGAAAAGGAGAAAGGGGGAAAGAGGATGAGAGATGCTCTGCATATCTAAACAACTAGTGAGGTAAATCTTTTTATGAATTTTTGGATGAAAGAGATGTGTTTGGGCATAAGCTGTATGAGAGAAGTCTCATACAGAGGGGATGGATGAGGGTAAGAGATCAAGATGTCTCTGTCCCGTCATTCCCTGAGGAGGAAGGGGTGTTCTGTAGCCGCCCTTCTACTCATAGACAGGCCCACCTCATCACAGGTGGCTTTGGGTTTCCCTGACAACAGGGGCTGGTCATGTTTTCCCATCTGGTCTTGGTCCCTAGGTAGCAGGGGCCTCTTAGAGTTATCACATCTATGTTCTAATCTCTCTCTCTCTCTCTTCCCCTCTCTCTCCCTCTCTCTGTCTCTCTCTTTGCTCAGAATGGAACACAGGGCCTCTGGTGAACTAAGCATATGCTCCTCTCCTGATCGGCCCCTCCGCCCGCATCACTTCTGTTTAACTGCCTATTTTTCTGCTGTCCTCACCCTATACCAGGTCCTGATTTCTCGTGACCATTTAGCCAATTTAAGTCTTCGAGCCATGTGAACAACACACTATTCGTTATCCCTGTCTTCCTGGAGATGAGGTCTTTGAAAGTTGAGTACCTGGCTTCCATTGCAAAGACATTTCAATCCCAGAAGGAATTCATTTATACTCTCTACTCTCTATACCTAAGGCTGAGTTAATTAATTTCTTTAAGGCAGTGAATTCTCTTTTTCCGTGATACCTGTTTGATCCCTCTGTGGAAAAGGAAAAGCTCTCCAAAAGCTTGCACTGAGGTGTTAGAAGTTGGATCTACAAACTGCTTCAGGATAAGCCACTGAAGGAGAGTTCCGCTGCAGACAAGGATGGCTCTGCTGGGCATCCAGTGTTCCAGTCAGTAACCCCTTTCCTTCTCCAGCTCCTTCAAGAGACTTCCCAGAAAGTAAACCAATTAACTCTTTCTTTTGGCAGCAATCATCCTAGGTATTCTTTTAATGGGCATTTTTTTCTTGCTAAATTATTGATGAGTTTGATAGTAAGATAAATGCCATTATCCGAGTTATTTATTCATGGGATGTCGTCTGTAACATACCCACACCAGGTTTTCTCCAAGTTCAGTATTGATCACTCGCTTTAATCAGTTGTACCGAGGGATGCTAAAAGACTCAGAGACCTCAGCTTCTGAGCTTTCAACATCTCTTGCTGGGTCTCTTCCAGGTCTCTGTGGCTTGTTTTCAAACTTCTGAACAAGAATATGAAACAGAAGCGATGGATGGACGGCTTCTTCCATGTAGACTGGTAAATGCGCCTCCCCCTTCCAGCTCCACACATGAGCTCAAGATGGACACCTTGTGCTCTTGGGCTTCGGGATGGCAGGATGGCACACATTCAGGTTCCTCCCTCTGCTAATGACGCTCACACATCTTTTCTGACTTTGCTTTCGAAGCTGGGGATGAACTCTGCCGGCTCCCCAGAAGCACATGGCCTCGATGTGGGAAGATCATCAGCATTCTGTCTAGAGGCAATTAAAGATGATGTAGCTGCAGCACTATTTTTATTTATACTGTGTAATGAGGCTCCAAATTAAAAAGTTCTATCCTAATCTCCATTAATGTAAAGCGCTGCAGCATTGTGCGAGCAGTGGTCCAGATTAGGTGACAAATTTATCATTTTTACTCTTTCTGTGCCAAGACTCAGCATTTCCTGAGGACAAGTGCTGATGCAAACAGCTGAGCTCTACCCTCTCCTCTCAGCCTACGGAGGACATGGACATGACAGAGTGCCCATTTGTGGGCAATTGCAGCCCACCTTGGGTGGTGTGAGAAAGCAAAGGGTCGGAAAAGAGGGCTTTCTTGCTGGAAGGACTCTGAAATGCACAGCTTGGTGCCTTATTAGAATTGTGAGATAGAGTACACTAAGATAAGGAAAGAGGGTTGGGGTAGCTCAGGGGTAAGAGAACTTGCTGAACAAGCATGAGAACCTGGGTTCGATACTCAAGTAAAGGCCAGGCATGGCTCTACATGTCTGCCTGTGCGCCCAGTGCTAAGTGGGGCTGAGGTAGGAGGATCACTGGAACTCTCTGGTCAGCAAGTCTATTTGAAAAGCAGGAAGCTCTCGGTTCAGTGAGAGATGTTGTCTCAGAAAAATGAGGTGGAAGAGCCATAGAGAAGGACACCTCACATCTTCCTCTTGCCCCTGCGTGTGTGTGGGTGAAGCACATGCATCTGCACACACATGTGTATCTATCATACACACACTACATGGAAAACACACACACACTTTCTCTCTCTGTCTCTCTGTCTCTCTGTCTCTCTCTCTCTCTCTCTCTCTCTCTCTCTCTCTCACACACACACACACACACACACACACACACACACACACACAAAAGAAACAAGGAACAAAATGGGAATTGATAGATGGGGGCGGGAAGAATCAACAGTCTTTGTATTGGACTTCTAAAGGCACCAAGACACTAAATGGATTTTAGCCCTATGCAAAGCTTGGGTATTTCTATGTGTACAACCAGACACTGATTGCCTATGAAAAGCTCTGACCACTCTATCCATAGTATTTTTGTTTTTGAAATACCATCTCATGTAGCTCAGGCTGTCCTCAAACTCACTAAGTAGGATGACCTTGAAGCCTTTATTCTCCTGCCTCCACCTTCCTAGAGCTGGGATTACAGGCATGCGCCAGCATGCCTGGTTTATGCAATGCTGGTGATCAAACTCAAGGTGTTGTGCATGCTAGACAATTCCAACTGGGTTACATCTCAGCCATTTTAGAAATGATGTTGGTAAAAGACACAAAAAGAATCACCTTTTGGGGGGCAGGGGGAGAACTTTGCCAAGGGGTTTGGACTACTGTTAGACATGGGCCCAAGGTCAGAAGGAGATAGAAGCCCTTGGGAAGACAAAACCCCTTTGTATAAGTTGAGCTCCTATTATTGAACAGCTACTGAGAAATTTGACAGCCTGTATAAACACAGGCCCCATAGTCGGTTGAAATGGCCAGCCAAAGATGCCTACATTCTAGTCTCTGGAGCCTACAAATTCTATCCTCAGTGGTAAAAGTCAAGGCATGAACAAGTAAAAGATCTTGTAAGATATGATTAAGTTAAAGATGTTCAATGTTATTGTCAATTTCCTTGTGGACTTGAAATGCAATCACATTTCCTCATAAGAGGGAGCCACAGGTAGGACACACACACACACACAGGGCAGACTGTTTGTGATGAACCCACAAGGTAAGGGTCATAAGCAGGTTTTACATGCTGGGGAAAGGCACTGTATGGATTCTGCCCTGGAGCCTAGGAGGCCAGAGCCTAGATCACACCTTGATTTGACCCAGTGATAGTGACTATGGACTTACAACTTTCAGAACCGTGTGGCCTCTGCTGTTTTAAGCATCCCGGGATGCGGGGAACCTGTTATAGTGGCCACAGGAAAGTAATTTAAGACTCACTAGCTTTGGGGCTTTGAGTCCCTCAGGCCTTATCTCTTCCACAGCTATTCTTCAAGTTACATTCGGATGTTATTTCTCTATAGTTGGTTGATTTTCAAAGAATTCAAAAGGACAAAATGTCTTCACCCTTATTTGGCCATACTCTCTTTCTTGCTGTCATTTTATAGAGGAGAAGCAGGTTCCAAGCCTCACGACTCAGCTTATAACCCACAATTATACGTGTTGACACCTGGCCCCAAAGAACTACACTTCTACTTCTCTTCCTGAGTCAACTTCTCTTAGCATTCCCCGAGGCCCTGCCTGTGTGGTCCATCCCTTCTCTAACCACCTGTGGGGCCCAATTTCAACCTGTCAGTGCCATGTGTCAGAGAGGCATCATGTGCTCTGGACATGTCCCTGGCTAGGACACATCCCATGGGGGAAAAAATCCCTGTTATCTTCATATTGCTTTGGTACTGGACCCTGTCTCACACATGGGTGCCATCATTTTTTGAATACGTTTCCCATGACTGACGACTACCCAAGGAAATCCAGCTGGACCTATATCCCTTCTTAGAGCCAAAGGGACATTAAGATTTAGCTCCTTGGGACTGGGGTTGATAGAATGTTGGCAAGCATGTACAAGGCCCTAGGTTCCATCATGGTATTGCATACACTGGGCATGGTGGCACACACCTGTGATTCTAGCACCTGGGAGGCTAAGGCAGAAGGATCAGGAGTTCAAGGTTATCCTTGGCTACAGAACAAGTTTGAGAAGAGGCCGGGCTAATAAAACCCTGTTTCAAACAGTTAATGAATAAATGAATGCATAAATAAATAAGGTTTCAACTGCAATACTTATTTTTTTATTTGTCTATGTGTGTAGAGAGGGGATATGGATGTATGTGTGCCATGACTCAGGTGTGGAGGTCAGAGCACAGCCTCAAGATGCTGGTTCTTCCATTCCTTCTACCTTGTTTGAGACAGGGTCTCCTGGGAAGGCCAGGCTAGCCGACACAAGCTTCAGGATTCTCCTGACTCTCATCCCATTGCATTTGGCTTTACATGGGTGCTGTGGGTACTAAGGATCTGAACTCCCTCTCTACCTCACTGGTGCTCTGCACCTCCTGTCTTTCTGCAGGTATAGGGTAGGAAACATTCATTTCTTCCAGGAACACACCTTGAAGGTGTTTTGTTTCACCTGTGATTTTATAGTTCTCTGTGACAAAGGAAAAGGAGAATTTTATTTGTTTCCTCCTTACGATTATGGCTAAAGAAAATCTGTAACTAGGGGCATTGCTATGGTTTGAACAAGTTCAACTCCTGGATTTATACATTCATGATATTTTGGAGGTGGAGCCATGAGGGACGGTCAGTGGTGATGGCATTAGTGAGTTTGTAGAAGGCAACAGAAACCTGAGCAAGCACACTGGCTGTGGTCAGGTCATATCTTCTGTCATGTTTAATGCAGCAAGAAGGTCTTCTCCAAATGTCAGAGCCATGCTCTTTGACTACCAGCCTTCACAACCTCAAACTAAAAAATATGCTCATGTGTGTGTGTGTGCACCTGTGCATGTGTGTGTGTGTGTGTGTGTGTGTGTGAATATGTGTGTGTGCACACGTGTGTACAGGTATGTGTGCATGCAAGTGAACCTGGCGCATACATGAATGGAGACCAGAATACAACCTCAGGTGCTACTGCTCAAGCTTGGCTCTCCCATTGGCCTGGTACCTGCCAAGTAGGCTAGATTGGCTGGCCTGTCTACGTCTATGCCTCTCCAGGGCTGGTACTGCAAGGGTGCCCCTACCACACTTGGCCTTTTTACCTTAGTTCTGGAGATGGGATCCAGGTTCTTATGTTTTCAATGCAAGCATTTTGCCAACTGAGCTTTCTCCCCAGATTCAGCCTCTCTTCTTTATAAAACACCTAGTGTGGGGTACTTTATTATACCTACAGAAAACGAACTAGGATGGCTAACAGTAAACTCATTATTCTTTAAATATCTTTCTTGACAATAATTAGATACATTGTATGAGCAAATCTTGTGATGATTAAATATCATTTCCCTCCTCCATGTCCCCAACCCTAAGACTAGATCTCTTGTATGTCTAGATACTTTTACATTTAGAATAAGGACAGTTAAATATTTAGAATAGTAATAACTATAACAAGAGATAATGGCCAAGCCTTTGTTCTGTGCCGGTTACAGGCCAAACGTGATTCTGTCACAAGCCTCAGCTTTCCAGGTGAAGACACGGAGAGCAATGAGGCTAAAAATCTTGCTAAAGCTAGTTCTTGGTGCAAAAATCTGAACCCAACTAATCTTCCCCAGAAATGTGTGCTCTCCAGCCTAAATGCAGGATAAAAAGATTTATACTTTCATAGCAGGTGTAAATCTTAGCCTATAAATTTAAGCGGTTTTCTTTTCATAAATCATCTTAACACCATTCCTAAGCCCTTTTCCCACTGGGCTGCAGGAAATAAAAGCAGAGGCCTTCTGGGCTTCCTCCCTGCAGCAGGTTCGAGCAGTGCTTGGGCAGAGCCAAAGGCTGACCATGTGTGTCTCCACTCATGACCTCTGTACAGAGCCTGGCCCTGAGTGTTGAGGTGTGTTGGGGTGGGGTGTATCCCAAGGATGTCTCTGCAGAGGTCCCACTTTAGCCTCAAGGTGGTGCCCGGAGCAGGGACAGGTCCTCACACTCTGGTTCTAGGGAAATCCCAGCGGTCTGTCTCCCTTCCTCCCTCTTAGCATTGCTCCTGGTCATCTTTCTCTCCCCAGGCCACACATACTCTGGGTTCTTTCTGGAGCCGCCACTCTTCTCAATGGACTTGGAATCTCAACAGCTCTTGCAAGAAACAGGCCGATTCACAAAAATCGAGCAGTGGGGTTCTTGATGTCTTCTTGGGTAGGTGAAGTGTTTTGAACATTTACTTCTAAGCTGACCCCTGATCACACCCCCTTCACTTATTCTCACCCCACCAATGGCTTTCACACTCATGGAGATCGGGCCCTCCAGATGTAACTGTCCATTCTTTTGATATTTAATCATATTTCTCTTAGTCTATTAGATGAAGCTTATGTGATCTAAGTTTGTCTGCAGCAATAATGAAGTTGTGGACATGCTTGGAAACACTCTTTGTTAAACGCCCAGCAGAATGTGTGTGAGAGCTGATCCCTTTTGCTGATGGATGATGGACAGATGACTTCCCTTGTTTCCACGTGACAGTTCAACCCAAAGAACTTTCTAATGCATCTCTTAGAAGGTCTGAAGGTTTGGAACTCACCTTACTTTATTCTGGTTATTTGAATCTTTAAAAAAGATTGGGCTGGAGAGATGGCTCAGCAGTTAAGCCTGTAGAGCCTAATGAACTGGATTTGATTCCCCAGTACCCATGTAAAGCCAGATGCACAAAGTGGCCCACACATCTGGAGTTTGTTTGCAGTGGCTGGAGGCCCTGGGATTCTCTCTCTCTCTCTCTCTCTCTCTCTCTCTCTCTCTCTCTCTCTCTCTCTTGCTCTGTTTATAAATAAATAAATAAAATATTTTTAAAAGATTAACAAAGGAGCATTCAAGTGTCCTGTTTCATGGAAATTAGAAATCCTGGGTTATAATAAAAATATATTCATTCATAAAGGGGGAATAAAATCTCTAGAAAGAAGATGTAAAATTCTCCATGTACATTTTTTGCTGTTGTAAATGTGTATGTGTGTGGTTTGTATGCATGTGTGGTTGTATGCGTATGGGACCATGTATGAGCGCATGTGCGCATGGACGTGTGGAGGCTAGAGGTTGGCATCAGCTGTCTTTCTCATCTTATCTCCATATTATTCCTTGAGGTGAGACAGTCTCTCGCTGAATGTAGAGCTCATCACTCCAGCCATATTCTCTCGCCAGCAAGCCTCAGAGAGTCTCCCATCTCCACCTTCCCAGTGGTGGGTTTACAGGTCTAGGTCACCATGCCTGGGATATTGTGGGCACTGGGAATCTGATGGCAGGTTTGTGAAGCAACACTTTACACAGGGAGCCACCCTACCCCCACCCCCAGTTCCTACATTTTTTCATATTGTGCAGTGCAGAGTTTTAATTACTACGTTGCTTTCCAATACTACCTGGCTAATATCTGATCTTATACATATCTTATACATATCCCCATCACCACTCACTCAGGACGCATGGTGGGATGCTTCTTTCCTCAGTGGACTTCATCTTCAGGGATCATTTTATTTCCACACTTTAGTGCCTCCTTACTAGAATGGAGCACTCCATAATTTTTTCTAAAGATTCTATCCGTCTTGATCCAGTGTGCTGGGTGATAAATGACAGAAGGCTGGCCACTGAGGGGACGTTGGCAATAAGTCATGCTGTTTCCTAGTAACCAGACAGTAAATAGCTTTCAGCAAGCATCTTAACCCCAAGAGCACACTTACCTCTGGTATTATCCGCAGGCAGACTACCCTGATCTATATCTGTGTGCTCATCTTTCTTCTAGCACTTGCAGGAAGAGAGAAAAAGTGGGATCAAGTTTGCCCATTGCTTCCTTCAAAACCCACGTGAAAACACACCTGCACAAGGGAGTCTTTCCTAAACCCCCTGGACTTGACCTGCTTTCTTATATTTTGCTTACCCTCGAATATTATGAAACAGTTTTTGATATTTATTATCAAAAATATATATATATTTTTTATATTTGATATATATTTTTCTTGATGGGTTTGCTCCTCTCTCTAACTGATAAAACAGCTCCTGTTGATATGAAACGCCATGATTTAGAATCATGGTCAGTAAGCTTTCTGCTTCTTATGTGTGAAAGCAAGTTTCTGAGTTAAACTGTGAGTTCTTTTTATTTACTCTGTATTATTTATGTATGTGTGTGTTATGCATCGGTCTCCATGTGTGTGTGAGTGCCATGTGTGCAGATGTGTTAATGCCAGATGTGATGTGGTGTGTGGATGTCACAGGACCACCTCAGGTGTCGTTTCCTCAGGAATACCATCTACCTCTTTTTGAGAGGGTGTCTCATTGATCTTCAGCTCACCAATTAGGCTAGACTGGCTGGCCAGTCTCCTCTCTCTATCTCTCTAGTTCTGGAATTACAGGTGCCTGCCAACATGCCCAGTATTGTTATATGGGTTTTGTGGGTTAAACTCAGGTCCTCTTGCTTGCAAGTCAAGCACTTTACCTACTGAGCTTTCTAACCCTAATCTGTGAGTCTAGAAAGGTAAGGCTTCTTTTTCCTTGTTTTCCTCGGAAACTCTATACAAGGTGCAAGAAAGGTATGCTGAATATACTTCCAACTTCAAGTGAAAAGAAAAAGCCCAGGCAGAGAAAGGGCAAGAAAGTCTATCTGGCAGGGTGACAAGAAGCAACTGAGACTTGCTAAGAAAGCTTTTGGCTTCTAGAAAAGTTGTCCCCAAAGAGAATGTTCTCTTGGATAAGCTGAGCTCCATCTTTCTAAAGGCCATCTTTTGTATGTTTCCTTTTATTAATGGGTAAAGGTGCTGAAGTGGCTAAGAACTTGTGTTAATGACACACAGAAAGGTTGATGGGGCCACTGGGGAATGACATCAAGATTTCTTCCCCTTGGAGGATGTATCTTATTCCACATTTTGGAAAGTAATTATAAAAGTCTTTACATCCAACAGTAAGAAGTTGTCACTATGCAAGAGGAACTGTTTTGTTCCATTTAATCTTGTCTTTTTTCTGGTATGCCTATGTGTGTGGACATGTGCATATAGAGGCTGGAGGTTGATATATATAGTGTCCTCCTCAATCTCTCTCCACTTTATTTACTGAGACAAATCTGTCAGTTGAACCCAGAGCTCACTGATTCAACCATCTAGCTAGCAAGCTCTCCCTGGGATCCCATCTCTGCCTTCTAAACCCTGGGGTTATAGGTAGGCTGCTATCATAAGTGGCATTTCCGTGAGCACCGAGGATCCAAACTCTGGTTCTCACACTTATGTGGCAAGTACTTTATGCAATAGGTTATCACCCTTGTCTTAATCCTGTCTTCTTATTTAATGAAACAATTGCCTCCACGAGAGCTTATTTCACATTTCAAATATAGCGTGAGCTTTTGATAGATGATCATTTTAGTCCTTCCCAAATTCCATGAAGTGAAGATATCTGCTCTACATCCACAATCCAAAACAGAGACTATAAATGAATTTCCCTGAGTCACAAGACTTACAAGATTTGAACGTGTGATCTCCTGGGTCTGAAGTTCAAAATTGTAACCTCTGTGCTACAGTTTCCTTCCTGTAAGCCTCAAACCTGCTTCTGGTTAAGAAAGAAAATATCAGTGTTTATTAATCTGGCAGGAGTCGTCTTATTATATGACAACCATGAATGTGGAGCTCAGTCCAGAGGGTTAGGACACACTTCACCCTGTGGTTTCCAAACTGCAATTTTGAGACCCTGCCTAGGTTTTTAGAGGTGCCTGAGAGGAGAAAGAAGAGGAGGAGAAATTTGGAGCCCTAGAGGGACAGCTCAGGACTTTCAGTTCCCTTTCTGGAGATAGTGTCATCTGTTGACATTTTATATGACATTTCATTTAACAGCAATAATGGTGAAGGTTTACTATAGTAGAGGAAAAAAATATTTGAGGGACTAGAGATGGTTCATTAGATAAAGTCCCTGCAGCTCATGGATGAGGACCGGATTTCAGATCCCTAGGGCCTACATAAATGTCAGATGAGTGTGGTAGCCTTGACCATAACCTGAGTGCTCAGGAGGCAAAGACAGGCCATCACTGGGACAAGCTGGATCTGTGAGCTCTGGCTGCAAGTGATAGACACTCCTCCATAAAATGAAGTAGAGAACAATTGAAGAAGACACCTGATGTTAACCTCTGGCCTGTACACACATGCACACACACCATCACACACATGTTCCCAAATATATATATATATATATATATATATATATACACATGCACATCACACATATATGCATACATTTTTCTAAAGTTTTAAAAATATTTTATTTATTTGCAAGGATGGAGAGAGAGAGCGAGAATGGGCATGCCTCTTGCCCCTGTAAATGAATTCCAGACACTTGTACCACCTTGTGAATCTAGCTTCACATGGGTACTGGGGAATCAAACTTGGGCAGGCAGGCTTTGCAAGCAAGCACCTCTGAGCCAACCCTCAGCCCATGAATTTTTTAAAGGTTGATAATTGCCAAGTTAGCCAATATCTGCCATTTCCTTTTGCTTAAAATGAAGACCTGCATAATAATTTAGCTAGAGTCTACTCGGTTATAATCACAGACCCCAGGAACCTACTAGTCCACCATCTGTGAGAATTGGTTTTTTCAGACCTGTGGGCCAATAGCTCCCCACCACTGAGGGCTTTATACCTTTATACATCTTTATACTTTATACATCTTTATACCTCTGTGGTCTTTAGAACATGTCTAGGCATGGTAAGCTAAAATATGCCCTTTATATCCCTGTGAATTAAATGGGATAAAGTCATTCTTCCCGATTACAATGCTTCAATTATAGAAGACTCCCAGCATACCTCAAGTGAACCCATAACCTCTGTCACCTCCAGGTTCAATATCTATTAATGCTTTATTTTAAAAAAATATTTATTTATTTATAAGAAGAGAGAAAGAGAGAGAGAGAGAGAGAGAGAGAGAGAGAGAGAGAGAGAGAGAGAGAGAGAGGGAGGGAGGGAGAGTGGGCATGTCAGGACCTCCAGGCACTCTAAATAAACTCCAGATGCATGGGCTACTTTGTACATCTGGCTTTACATGGGTACTGGGAATTGAACCCAGGTTTGTTAGGCTTTGCAGGCAAGTGCCTTAACCGCTGAGCCATCTCTCCAGCCCCTCTACTAATGCTTTAAACATACTTTAGGCAGTGTGGTATCTTTAAAGCTGGTTGTTTTACTCCAAAACGTTTCCATTCATTTTGTCCTCTTTAAAGATTCAAGTCCAGTGTTAAACAAAGATTGTGATAGTATTCTAAGTCATGAGCTAGCTTTTCAACTTTCTCATGCACCCTCACACTGTTATGACTAAATCTTACTTATCAACATGATGGGATCAAGAATCCACTAGGAGACAAGCCTCTGGGCTTGTCTGAGATTCCAGAGAGGTTTGAATGAGGAGGGAAGGCCCAACCTGGATGTGGACAGCACCACCCATGGCCTAGAGTTTTAGATTGGATAAAAAGAGGAAGTGGTCAGGGGAGATGGCTCAGTGGATAAAGCATTTGCTTTGCAAAGCACTCAAATTTTGTGAACTAAAATAAATCTTTCCTTCCTTAAGTTGTTTTTGACTGGTATTTTTGTCACAGCAATGAGAAAAATAACTAATACACACATAACTCCTTGATGGTGGGCAAGGGGTGATAGACATAAGAAATGAAGCAGGCAAGCTGTTAACTTGAGACCGAGTTCTCCCACAGAGCCAAACCCAAGCGCACACACGTCTCCCCATTTCTTCTTGGTTTTCCCTGGAGATGGGATTTCACTGCCTAGCCTAGGCTGACCTGAAACTTGGGATCATCCTTCCTCAGCCTACTGAGTGCTGAGATGACAGGTGTGTACCATGTCCACGCCCTTGTTCCTTAGAAGGAACTCCCATGTTCTCACATTCATGCTGGGAGACTGGTAATTCCTCCCCAAAGCAAGGCCCTTGTCCAGTGGAGGGCCTGCTCCATGGCAGAATCTGCAAGTCTGAATGAGCTGACTGTTGGGCACATTGAGTCAGATTTAGTCTGTTCTAGTCCAGCCAAGTCTGCAAGGGTGGTGCACCTGCCCATGAATGGATACTGTGAAGGAACCCTAGCAAAGTCACCCACCTAAGATGGAGAATTTTATTTCTCTGTGTGTGTGTGTGTGTGCGCACACATGCGTGCATGTGGTATATGTTTGTCTGCTTATGTGTAGGCACATGTATACATGTGGGTGCATGTGTATGCACATGTGTGTGGAGGCCTCCCCAGGAACACAGTTCATTTCTTTGAGACAACATCTCTCATTGGCCAGGAACTCACCAATTAGACAAGACTGGCTGGCTAGTGGGCTCCCGGGATCTGCCATCTCCACCTTCCCAGCGCTGGGGTTCCACTCCCTGATTTAGCTTTCACCTGGGGGATGGTGATCAAGATGAGGTCCTCCTGCTTGGGAGACAGGTGATATACCCACTGAGCCATGTCCCTGTTCAACAGTTTTAAAAGCCTTGACAAGTCCACTTGGAAGTGAGGTGTTGAAGGGAAAAAAGTTTTAATATAGGAAAACCATGCTCTAAATTTGGTAAAATCTATGACAATTGGCTCTCAACTCCCTCTGCCAATGGAATAAACTCTATGTATGTATTATAAACCAACCAGCAAGATGACATTAAAGCCTAGCACTGGAGCACGCTGGAATTTACATTCCTGAAACAGTAGCAGATTACCTTTCTAGAAGCATGCTATTTTGTTTAAGTGCTAGAAATAGCTGTGTGTCCCTGAGCTCTTCCTGGACACATCTGAGTGGAAGAGGGCTCAACTTGGAATTGCTCATTCGTGGGAAGGAATCCCAAACAACCAATAGCTACAGGCGCTGAATCTCAGGATAGTTGCCACTGTTTCAGTGTGCAATTCCACACTGCTTGATTTCAAGGCATTGGATGTACTGGATGTGAATTATCTTATTTGCTGTTGCCACTGGCTGGCAATTATAATTAGCTCCATCTTATAATTGATAAAGTCAAAAGTTCAAGATGGGTCATATTTTAGGAGCGGAAGAGTAAATCTCACAGAAAATATTCACCATGACTTGTAGTTCTTCACTATTTTAGCTGAAGAAGACCCAAGATTACCTACTTCATCTCCTTATTTTTGGGTCCAGGACAGTGACATTAGCACCATTTCAGTATTTGATTTTTGTAAACTTCAGTACTTTTCAACTTCTCAGTTTTCCGTTTCCTGGGTTGGAAATGAGAACACTTACACTAGCTGTTTTCTAATAATAAGATTCTCATAACCACGAATGGGAATGTGCCAAGATGAACGGAAGTCTCTCCCTCTGATGTCTAGCTAATGTATGCGCCAGTCATATGGAAGGGGTATGCAGGGTGGGGGCTTAGCCAGCATCTGATCCCTGCTGGGCACTAGCTGGCTTTCAGTAAGAAGCTCCCAGATAGGATTTTGGATGTCATGTCTCCACCTCTAAAGTTAGGTGTTGGACTAAATCTCATAAGAGTTCTTAGAGTTCTATGTGCCACAATTCTCACTTTCTTTATGCAAATTTTTCAAATGCATATTATATACATATGTCACAGAAATGCAAATCAGCAGACACTCTGAAGAGAGAAAAAAAACAGAGATAAGACACGGAAGACTCCATTGTTTGACAGTATTTCAAAGGGAAGTGATCTTGAAGGAGGAAAATGGCCAGGTTCTTCTTAACTTACTTTCTAGAGGGTTGCAGGCACCTGGCGACTTTCTATTTCTTCCCAAAGCTTTAAACTTGTGCTTTCACCTCAGCCCTGAGCCCTCCTTCCTGACTCAGCACTGAGCTCTCCTTCCTGGGCCCAGTTGGATTCCCTTGCCCTGGAGAGCATCCAGCCTGGCATAGCAAGGGACAGAGAGGGGGCATGTCTGTGTGAAGCTACTTAGGTTTACCTGCACTTCGAAGCTGTGATATCCATTCCACCACATTCCTCTGGCAACCGATCATGTCACTACAAATGGAGATTTATGAACCCCAACTCCAGAGATACAGAAAGCAGGATGAATTATGAGAGGTTTCAGGCCCCAAAACACTTTCTTCCATAATTAGCCTAAAGTGGGGAGGAGAGAGGCATGGACCTCACTAAACTCCCATTTTACAAAGCCCAAATCAGGCTCTGCTAATGTATGACTGAGCACAGAAATTCATCCTGAGGGATCCAGTTTAAAACCCCATTTGTGAAGGTGGTGTGAAGGCTTGTGGTGACAGGGGTGACTGGCTGCCCAAGCCTGGCCTTGGTGCACAGCCAGCCCACCCCTCGGGACACTCATAGGGCTAACAGACCAGACTGGATGGATCACTGGGAGAACCCACAGGGGACTATGCAATGGGTTCGTATTCTCAGTGGGAAGGCCGAGTCCACCACCACAGACACAACATCCCTTTGTGTCTCTCCTCACCAAACTCCAAAGAGCCAATTGCAAAAGCTTTATGTCCTTATAACCCTTTGCTGTAGAACAGGACTGTGCCACGACTTAGCAGGTCATTAGGCAGATATATCACCTAGCTGTCCACTGACATTAAGAACTGTAGGTGGAGATGGGCCGTGCTAGGAGATGACTCAGTGGATAAAATGCCTCTGTGAAATCATGAAGACCTGAGTTCCATCCTCAGCACCCACATAAAAGCTGACTCATGCCTGGAATCCAAGCATTGCAGATGGGTGGAGATAGGAGGAGACCTAGGGTTTGTCAGCTGTCTAGTCTAGAAGAATCAGTGAGCTTCTGGCTCAGTGAGTGACTCTGTCTGAAAAAATAAAGTAGAGAGTGAATGAAGGAAAGCCCTGTTCTAGTTACCTTCTGTTTCTGGGACAAAACACCTGACCAAAAGCATCTGATGCAAGGAAACCTTTTAATTTGGCTTACAGTCTCAGGGGAAGTTTCATCATGTCAGGGGAACACATGGCATGAGCAGAGGCTGGACATCACCTCTGCCACAGCAGGTGGAAAACAGCAGCAGGAGAGTGAGCCAAACTCTAGCAAGGGGGAGCTGGCTATAACACTTCAAAGCCCACCCACAACAACACACCTCCTCGAGGAAGGCTCCACCTTCCAAACTGCCACCAGCTGGAACCAACCATTCAAAACACATGTGTCTTATGAGGCATATCTGACTCAAATCACTGTAATGCCGATGTCAATCCCTGACCTTTGCATGTACATATACTTGTCCATACCAACCTGCACACACATGTGCACCTATATACATGAACAAATATACACATATATACCACACACATATACACACAGGAAAAAAAGAAGCTATGGGAAAAGGCATCTTGGAGAAAAGACAATAGAATCCATCAGTCAGGGCTGGGGAGACAAGCACGGGGAGGTTTAGATCCCTAGTGCCTCTGTAAATGCCAGGTGGATGTGGCAGCTGCCTATAATCCTGGCAGCCAGGAGGTAGAGACAGGGCATGCCCTTGGCAAGCTGTATGTGTGTCTTTCTGTTTCCTTTGACACCTTTGGAAGTTGGGGACTAGTGGCTGAGGTGTCCAGATGAAGCCATGTTCAGCCTGGACCCACCTCAGGCTAACAGACCAGTCTGAAGATGCAGCTTTACTCTGTCACCACAAACATACCCAGGAAGCCAAGCCAACACCAGGTGTGGCCTTTCTCTTCTCTTTCCTGCCCTCCCCTCCCCTTCCCTTTTCCTTTCCTCCCTTCCCTTCCCTTCTTTTCCTCAGTTTTTTAAAGTTATCATGCAAAGTAGTGGGTTTCATTATGAAATCTTCATACACATATATTTTATTCTTATTAATCTCCTTCCTCCTACCTGCCCTGTCTCTGCTTCCCCTCTTCCTTGTCCCCTTCCTTCCCTTATATATCACTCCTTCTGCATTCTTGTCCATATATTCTATCAATCTTTCTTATTTCCCCTCTATCAGCCCTCACCCTTCATATTTCTTCCTTTCTAATACATATATATAGTGTAAATTATATATTCCATATAAGAAAGAGAACAAGTTTATCCTCCTTAGTCTGCCTTTCTTGGTTAATGTGTCCTCTCTCTCTCTCTCTCTCTCTCTCTCTCTCTCTCTCTCTCTCTCCCTCTCTTTCTCTTTCTCTCTTTTCTGAGGACATTTGCTTTGTCAGATCTGCATGGTGATAGAGTTGTAAATACAGAATCAAAATACTGACCCCTGTTTCTCCTCCTCCATGCTGGGCTCCCACACCCTTCAGAGAAGCCCTGGGCTCTGGGAGCTGATCTCCTTCAAATGGCTCTTCAGCTGAAGTGGGCTTCCAAAAGAAATTTCTAACTTGACTATTTCAAGAATAAGAAAGCAGGTCTGGGACAGACTTTTTTCCCATAAAAGCTGAGTGCCCTGTCATCCCGCAGATGACATCCTTGCCACCCACAGAGCTGGTCCGTGCCCATTCATTTGGGCACCACAGGCATGCAGAAGAGTGGGGGTGGCTTGGTGGAGGCTGGGTGAGGCTCATGGTCGGTCACCCAGCATCTACTTGACTTTCAGCCAGGAATAGCAAACAGCAGTAGAGTGAGTAGCCAAGGCTGTGCGGGTTTCTGACATAATGCACATGACACATTCCAGTATGTTCTGTCCAAACAACCGTCAACCAAGGAAAAGCAGGAGAAAGTGTTACAAGAGCAAGCACGTGTACCCTGTAAAGGGAAAGACCCTATTGAGCTGTCATCAGACTACTCCATGTTTACATTAAGGGACCCACAGGCAGAGAACCCCTGACTATGCAGGGGCTTCAGCTCAGCCTGCTCTCTGCTGTTTTATCTGGCCGATTTGAATTCTCATTTGTCCATTCATCTGTCTGACGGTCCTTCCACACCCAATCCTGCATCACTCCTCCAAGACTTGGCTCCACCCTGAAACTCACCTGCTACCCTAACTACTGCAGTTCCTCTCTGCATCTGTATCAGATTTCTGCCTTGAACTCCAGTAAGGTCTCTTTGAACTCTGTGGCCTCTTCTGTATCCATTTTGTATACATATGAACTGTGCGAAGCATAATATGTAATCTGAAAGTTAATACTAGTATGAGGTTGAAATAAAAGAACCTGTGTTTGTCAATGGCTAAACTATTAAGGGAAATTTGGACTACGAGGTAAATTGCATCTCACAAAGCCCATATAAATTTCAGATTTATTATTACTCAATAAATGTTGACATTATGGAAAGACATAAATGTATCACTCTCTGTTTCTGGCAAGACACATTAATGACATCTGTTCTTAGTAAACACAGTGAAGTGATGATGGGTAAATAGACACAATGTCTCCAAGTTAGTCTACAATGACTTAGAAAAAAAATCTATCATCTATTTACCTGCTATGTATTATCTATCCATCCACCTGTCTACCTATCTTCCTATCATCTGTTATCAATCTACTTACCTACCATTGATTTCATCTATCAATTGATCATCTATCAACAATCCATCTACTTACCCACTGTCATCTCTGATCTATCAATCTATTTATCTATCATCTGTCTATCATAGTATGCTCTATCTACCTATAGATGATCAACCTATCATCTATCGACCATCAATCATCAATTTATATATCTATCCTGTTATCTACTATCATCTATCTACCATCTATTTACCTATCATCTTTCTGTCATATCTATCTATAGGTCATTGATCAATCTATCTATATATCTACTATCATTTATCTATAGCTATCAACCTACCTATCAGCATATCATATCATATCATCTTTCTACCTACCATCTATCGATCATGTAACAACCTGCCTATCAAATATCAACCATATATTATATCAATCTATCATGTATCTACCTACCTATATCTGTCATATGTCAAGCATATTATATCTATCATATATCTATACCAATCACCTATCTATTGAGGGAATTACATAACAAATGACATAATAAAAAACACAAAAAAAAACCCAAAAAGCAAACCCAAAAACACAATGTTTAGAATCCACAGTGTGAAGGAGTTCCTTGTAACATTCTTACAACTTTTGTGGGCATTTGAAAGGATATGAAACTAAAAACTACAGAAAGATATACCCCATTATTAAATCTAACTCTGGTTATCAGCTTCTCCTTCAAGAAGCAAACTTAGTTTTAGCACTCAGGAAGCCAAGGCAGGGGGATTGGGAGTGTTAATCCAGGCTGGGCTGGACATTGAAATCTTAACTGTAAATGCCAAACAAACAAACCCTCACCCAAGTGAGGATCTGACAGTGAGCTGCCAGTTTCACTGAGATGGGGGAAGAGTCCCCTGTTATTGCCCTGGGCTGGCAGCTGGAGTAGATGTTGAAGGACTCTGAATGCTAAATCACAGCCATCAGACTGGAGGACAAGCTGGTTTCCAACCCACGCTGGCCTGGAGATGAATCTGCCAGTTTGTTCCTATAGCCTGAACTCATTTCAGCCTGAAACCTGGGTGCATCTCAGCACTCAGACAGAATTCCAGAAGATGTCCTCCAGCTTTGCCTCAGGGGCATGAGGAAAAACACTCTTATTTTATTTACTAATTTTCTGATATACATATGTGAAATAAACAATTGACAAATGTACTAATTTAGTAGAGACGTGAAAGACATTTTGTGGTGTGAAAGAAGCCAGTCTTACATAATGGATTTTTCTCATTTACATAACATTTTTGAATATACCAAACTAGTGACAGAAAATACCAGGAAGCTGCCAGAAATTTTGGGGGTGGTTAGCATGTTATCACAACACAAGGAGTGTGGGGAAGAGCAGCGCAATGGCTTTGTATCCTGGCTGGCGGGGGGGGGGGGGGGGGGGGGGGGGGGGGGGTCCTAGACCTGTCCCAAACACATCAGCTGGAATGTATGTAGTTTTGTATATGTGTGTGTGCCTGTGTATGGATGCATGTATGTGGAAGCCACAGGACAACTGAGGGTGTCTATTCCTCAGGAATACTCTTCAGTTCTTTTGGAGACAGGTCACTCATTGGCTTGGAGCACTCACTAATGAGACTATGTTGGTCAGAGAGCCCCAGCATTCTCCCTGCTTTCATTTCCCTTGTGCTGGGCCAGCACACATAATCTTTTTACGTGGATTCTGGAGATTGAACTCAGGTCCTCCTGCTGGCAAGGTGAGTGCTTTACCCACTGAACTAGCCTCCTAGTTCTGTGCTACAGGTAATTTAAAAGTGAAATTTAAATAAAAAGAAAATATCATTTTTTAACTTAAGAATAAATTAACCATCTGTGATGGTTAATCTCTGTCAATTTAACCGAATTTAGAATCACCATGGAAACCAATCTCTGGTAGTATCCATGAGGGAGTTAGTAGATTAGTTTAATTGATATTCTCTCTAACTGTGGACAGAACCATCCCATGGGCTGGGGTCCCAGTATGAATAAAATGAAGAAAGAGAACAGAAGACCAGTCTTCATCGCTCTCTGCTTCCTGACTGCGCTGCAAGGTGACCAGCTCCATCCTGTTCCTGCTGCCATGTCTTCTCCACCACGATACACTACACACCCGAAGGGCAAACTGAAATAAACCCTTCCTCCCTTCAGCTGATTTCTGTCAGGTACTTAGTCCCAGCAATGAGAACGGTCACTAATACACCTCCCATTTAGACAGAAGACTCAAAAGAATCAGTGGGTTAGGATCAGCCATGATGACAAAGGTGCAGTTTTGTTGTCATGTTGCTTAGGGGAACATGAAGGAGAACTGTCTTCTAGCAGAACTCAGAAACTGCCCTGATGCTCCAGATCCCACTCAGGACCATCATCCTAGCACCTTGCCAGAGGAAGGGATGTTCGGTGAGCTGGGCACTGTGCTGACCTTCAGTGTGTTCCTGCAAAAGACAGAGCCTTTGAGTATGGAGGCTTGGGAGTTCTCGAATGGTGCAGGTAGAGATAGATGAGGGTTTGGTGAGGAAGCCCGGTGGGATGTCCCAGGTATCTCACAGGATGGAAGAACATCATGGAGTCACCCTGCTCCAGAGAATCATGGTCCCCCTTTTGGAGTCATCACCTGAGTTGACTGGATGAAGAGAATACTGTGAAGAGTTGCATAGCATCCTTACACACTTAAAGTTGTGATCTGCAGTCTGTGTGTGTGCAAGTGTGGATGCAATGTATGTGCACAGGCATGCAGAGGCCAGAGGACAACTTTGACAACTTTGGGTATAGTTCCTCAGGAACTATAAAAACTATAGTTTCTTTCCTTTTTTCTTTTTCTTTTTCTTTTTCTCTTTGTCCTTTCTTTCTTTCTTTTTCTCTTTCTTTCTTCCTTCCTTCCTTCCTTCCTTCCTTCCTTCCTTCCTTCCTTCCTTCCTTCCTTTCTTTCTTTCTTTCTTTCTTTCTTTCTTTCTTTCTTTCTTTCTTTCTTTCGAGTCTCTCAGTTGACTAAAACTCATCAATTCGGCTAGACTGGCTGGCCAGAGCACTGGGGCTGCTTCTGTCTCTACTTTTTCAGCTCTGGGATTAAAAGCATGGGCCACCACCCCCAGTTTATTTTATGTGGGTTCTAGGGATTGAACTCTCAAGCACTTTGCTAATTGAGCTGGCTCTCCACTGTCTTTGTCAGGATGTGTGGTCAACAAGAGATCTTTAAGTAGTCATTCATTTCTTTGCTCCTCCCCTGTGCATTCCTCAGGCACCTTTGGCATGACAGACATCACTCAAGGCACTGATTATATAAGTAATGCATGTGTGTGACCTGGAGCAGCTTGTGGCCTCCTGGAGGTTGTGCTGCAGGGTAGAGAACATGAAGGCCAGCTGACAGCTATATTCTAGGCCCTGTGGCAATGGTTCTCCAGATTCTGATTTAACAATGTCCAGCTAGGTGCAATCACTCTCTTGTGAATTGCTTAGCAAAAATTATTATCCTTGACAATGTACAATGAGTACATTGACAAAAGCACTTGGCCAATGATAAATTGTGCCTCTGTGAGATTCTAGCCTTTCGTCTAACTCTACTCACTGTGGAGCCTAATGAAGAGGTACTTCAAAACCTAAACCACACTGAGTGAGTCTTCTCCTGTATGAACTCCTGTTGTCTTGTGATGTCGCCACAGTGTCCTCCTCAGGCTGCTAACAAGCCAGGAACACAGTCTAGGCCATGATTGTGTCTATGTCCTCTCCCCACATCTAACGAGTGCATCAAGTAACCGAGATGATTGCAGTTCCTGCCCAAACCAGTTCCTTTCCTCATCAGTGAGGCTGAACACCTGACAAGAAGGAACTTGACAGAGGAGGGACTTCCATTGGCTTAGTTGAAAAAGGACTATAGTCCATGATGGTGGGGAAGGCGAGGACCAGCTGGTGGCGATGGTTATGGGAGGCTGCTTGCTCACCTATCGTCAGGCCAGGAACAGAGGAGAATGCCCACACTCACTTGCCCTTTCCCTCTCTTCGTCAGGCTGGACTCCCAGCTCCCAGAATGGAATGCCCACATTCAGGGTGGATCTTCCCTCCTCACTCACTCCTCCCTGGAAGCGCTCTCAGAATCATTCCCAATGTCTGCTAGTCAAGTTGACAATGAAGATTAACCATCTGAGTAGGTTTAGGGGAAGGATGTAGAGCGAAAGAGAAAAGGACCTGTAGTTCTTTTAAAAGTCTCTTAAGTAAAGCATATTTTTTAATGGGCTAGGGTAAAAATCAACAGAAAAAAATGGATTCTAATTTTGGTTGGCACTTGTTAGCTCTGCTATCTGAATGAGGTAATTATCCTCCTAGTCCATTGCATGTAGCCTACAAACACTATTTAGGCTAGAGGGGCTTTCAATACTACCCACTGGACCCATGTTTCTTAAGACAAACTCTGCTCTTTGAAGTTCTCCACTGTTTATTTTGTAAATTTTTTCACCATTTTCTTTTGGCTTTTAAGAGAACTTAATGAAAACTCTAAGCAAGTGAGGAGACTTCACATACACATCTATCATATATGGTTCCCATTAGGGCTTCTGACATTCCACATGTTTTCAAAGGTAATTGGAAATACTGGAGACAATTTCAGGGTCATTATTTTATTAGCCAAGAGAAGACCTAATGATAACTTTAGCTACTGGGCTATTGAGCTGATCATAGAACCCATTAGTTCAATTAAGTAAATCAAATAGGAAAAACATTTTGACTCCAAAAGCCACCCACTGCTACCCACTTCTTTTCTGAGAGGTTTCTGTTTCATGGGGAATTCATATTGTTTGTTCATTCTGTGTAGGAGAGAATGGCCAGGCCATCTGATTTTGAAGAAGCAGTGAGTCAAAATAAACCTCAAATTATGTTAAATGGCAATTTTAAGAAAGCAGCTAAGACTAGGAGCTTTTGTGTAAATCAAAGAGTATTTCATTTCACTACACTGAGTCAGGTCTGGGAAATAGTAACTGAGCCTTTGCTTCCTTAAAGGGATTTCTTCCATCGTGAGTGGTGCATACATTAAGTTTATGGAGAAGCAAGACTTGGTATTGAGATGGGTTTTGTGATATCAAACATTTCATTCCCAGATATCTGGCCTGCAGGGATAGGACAAGCTCTCAAGAAAAAATGCCAAGGTTAATCTGAAGTTTTATATTATTCAAGTGGGCAATTCATAGGATGAAAGACACAGCACAGTTCATATGATTAATATTTATTGTAGTTATTCTACTCGGACTGTACTATTGCTGGAGAGAGTTAGTTGGTTCACTGGATGAAAGTTTAATTCGCAAAGAACAGTAAGCTATTTCATCTCATTAAAATTTTAACGACCAGACGTAATCAGTGGTGTAATGGTTAGCTGGAGCAACTGTCTTTCCCACACTGGCCAGCAGTATTTGTCTGTCCAACGTGGCTGAAATTAACCAGCTAAAGTGATGGGATATGGCTTTGCCCAGAGCTGATCTAAGCTGGCCTGCTGAGCTCCTGGATATGATGTGAGCTAAAGGATACGGAAAAACTAACTGCTTGAAATTACCTCCTAAGAAAACAGTTCTTTAGACTGCTATACTGAAATGCCTGCCTTGTTAATCATCTGGATTGTGACAGACCATGGTCACCTTTGCAGGACACACCTGGGAAGGACCCCTCTGAGAAAGGGTCTCTTTGACATCTCACTGTTTTTGACCCACTGTGGTCAGAGTAACACACATACCAGCCCTTTTCCCTGAGACTCCTGTGAAACCAAAAGGTGTAAGTTCTCTTCTGTCTCTGCTGCTCAGTGTGCTGTTTAGGCCCCCAAATCCATTTTAGTGAGGATCATTGATGGGTTCTTTAGCTTGGATCAGAAATACACCCCAAAGCCCCTGTTCTGATGCTATCAGGATGGGTGGAAACTTGGAGGCCTAGAGGCAGAAGCTTCGGGTCATGAGGACACACCTGAGAAGTGACTGTAGAACTAGTCTCTTCCTCTTTTTTGAGGGTCTCACTCTAACCCAGGTTGACCCGGAACTCACTCTGGCCTCAAGCTCACGGATTCTCCTCCCTTAGCCTCCCAAGTGCTGGGATTAAAGGCATGTGTCATCATGCCCACTTTATCCTCTTCCAGGGCCATGAAGAAAAGATGCTTTGTCTCACCTAGCGTTCTGTGTGCTGCTCTCACCGTAGGCCCCAAAGCCATGGGGCCAGCCAGTGATGGACCAAGTCAAACCTTTTCTCTTAATAAACTGGTTATCTGGGACATCTGTTATACTGACAGAAAGCACACGAGTGTCAGTAGGGAGTGGTTGTTCACAGGTAGGCAATCATCACTCAGCTAGGAGGGAGGAAGTTACACTTCCTCACAGGTGTCTGAGGAGCCTGAGTTCCCCCTCAGAGATGCCTTTGCACTGTCAGCCCTGGGAGAAGATGGGTCTTCTTTCTCAGAGGCTTTCTCCTCCCTTCTTCCCAGCCCACCCAGGAATGTGGTTCATCCTGCCTTCAGTACGATGGCCCTCAAAGTAGCTTGCGTTTGTAACTCCATTTCTGTCATCTGTGCATCACGAGCTGGCCACATGTAATATCCCATGAAATTCCAGAAGTTACACTCTTCATTAGAAAATTGAATAGGAAAAAAAACTCACTTATGATTTAATCCTCTTACATAATGATGCCACAAAAGGAAACTAATAATTACAGTTGCCTAGTGGATTGTCCCCTAATATTCATTGTTTTAAACATCACTCCTGTGCATCGTCTGGCTGTGGACACCTGTTGAGTGGACAGATGAACAAATGCCTAAACTTATAGCTCTGTGAATGGATCGCCTGGCCACGGGGCTCAGATATATTTCCCCTACTGTCATACTTTCCTTTGGGCTCTCTGTTTATTTCCAGAGAGTGGCAAATAGCTTCTTGCACCATGGGGGAGATCTTGGCAGAAAAATCACACTCTTTACCTGTCAGCTACCTTCCAGAAACACATGGCTGGAGAGAAGGAGAGAGCAGAAAACACGACATTCAGTTGCTGACAGTTGGTAGAGCAGCAAGTGAACTCTAGTGGGTGGCATTTGTCCCTGTCTCTGAGCTCTGATATGTGGCTTGTACAACAGATGTACTGGGGGCTGGTGGGTGGTGGTGCTCATTTGTGGAGGGAGACACGCCAGGGAGATGTGCAGGTCACGTCTAGTGACGCCTCCGGCTGTTGAACCTGTTGGTCTGCCGGGTGGTTTTGCTCTGGCAACATTTGAACTGTTCGCAATGCTAGAAGCAATGACAAGCATTACTGGCTTAACATTTCTCATGAGGCAAGGCTGCCAGAACTATATAGTAGAAGGCTTTTCACAAACACTGTGGTTTTATGTTTATTTCTGAGTAAATTTGAACCTCCAGTGTGAAAAAAATGGCATTCCCGCAACCTTTTGTGATGCTGTTTTTAATTATAAAAATGGTATGAATACTATAATTCTTACACTGTCTCTCCCCCTTTTATTTCTGTAATCAACCTGCTGTCTTCTCTGTGTGACTGGTATTTGCTGTTCTCTCTGCTTTTATTTCTCTCTTGGTTTTTCTTTCTGTTATCTACTGACTCTAACTTCCATATTTCTCTAAGTAAAACAACTAACACTCTCAGGAAATTATAGGCATTGTAATGTCTTTAACATATTAAACACAACCTCTTCCAGAATCTTAGGATAAGTTTATACAGTGAAAATAGTTAAGAGGGCTGAGGAGATGACTCATTGGTTAAGGTACTTGTCTACAAAGCCTAACAACCTGGGTTCGATTCCCCAGTACCCACGTAAAGCCAGGTGCACAAAGTGGTGAATGCATCTGGAGTTTGTTTGCAGCAGCTGGAGGTGCTGGCATATCATTCTCTATAGCTTTCTCTCTTCTCTCTGCCTGCTCTCTGCTTATTAATAAAAATATTTTAAGTAGTTAAAATATTCATGGCAAAGGAGCAATTTACTTACAATTATCAACTCAGAGCTAGTCATTAACCCCATAATTTTTATCAATGTGTATACTTAATTTAATTAGGGTGTTAACCCCAAGATACACTTGGGTTTTCTGGTAATTATTTGACCAAAGGAATGTTGGAACTATATAGATTTTCCTTCTTTAAAATTAAAACAAAAATGGTAATCAATAGAAGATGTGGCATTCTGATTGTTTAAGAAGTTAGTGGAGAGACAATGTCTGATTCTAATTATACAAGCTGGTTAAGAAAAAGAATTTAAGTTACCTGATTTTTTTCACTATTTATGATTTAAACTAGCTCATCTTTTTTTTTCTTCTATGATTTACATGACATCTAATAGCAGCTCTGATTGGGTCACTTCTGGCAGGGTGTGTGCAGCACTGGTGTCTACAGGGTCCTGTGTTTTACCAACACAAGCTTCCTGTTCTATATTCTATATGAAATACAGCATTGTGGAAGGCAATTTCTCCAGCAAGGTGTGGTAGGTAGCTCACATCTGTAATCCCAGGATTTGTGAGACTGAGGTAGGAAGATCACCATTAGTTCAAAGCCAGCCTGGGCTACAGAATGAGACGATGTCTCAAAAAAAAAAAAGGTCATTTCTATCTTTCTTCCGCTTGAATTCTTTGTTCATGCTCATAAAACAATGCAAATGAAGTCACTGTTCACTGATAGCATTGTTGATTAAGAAGGTAGGGCTTCAACAATAAAGCAGCCTTAATACTCACCCACTATAACTCAGGGAACTGAGTGGAAGAGGGGTGGAAAGATTGTAAGAGCCATGATGGGGAGAACTGCCAGAGACATCACCCCCCTCAGTAACAACATACCAAGGGGGGGTGGAACTCGGTTGATTCCTAGGCTATCCATAATCCCCTACCCCATGGACTGATCCAGACTGCCCACGGAGGAGGATATCCAGCTGATTGGGGACAGGGAAGAGGGAAATCGGAGAACTGGGGACACCAACACATTATTTGCTCATTCAGTGTATGTAAATATGGATAATAAAGATATATTTTATAAAAAAAAGGTGAACTCAGTGATGAACTCTACAGTCAGACCTCAAGTTCTACATTGTTTTCAGGGGAATAGTTCATCAGTAACACACTCACGTTTTCACTAATAACCTGGACTCTGTGTTCAGTGAAAGGACTTGGGTACAAAGTCTTCAGTTGAAGAGGGCTGCTGGGAAAAGTGGTCATCAGCATGCCTGCTGTCTGCTGTTTGGATGATGTTGAAGGCCTTAGCACTACAGTCAGTGGGAGCTACTTGACCAAAGACACCATCCTGGATCCTGAATCTATTCAGAAGAGACACATACTATAGACAGAGAAACAGGAAGATCACTTATGAGCCTTCGTGTATGTGGAAAGGGATAAAGCTGGCGACAACTAGAAATGACCTTCCCCTCATCTGGACAGACAATTTCAATGTGCAAGTTCAATAACAGGTGATTGCTGTTGACATTACCTTCCAATGTAGCTATGAGTGTCAATGTGAGTGTCTTCTTTCTCATAAGCTTCAGTATTATTCCATGTATGGTATATACCCTGCTTTAAGTACCGTTGGGTCATGGTGCAGAATACTTGACCCAAGGTTCATTTTGGCTCATGGTTCCCAAGGTTATCAGCCCATCGTAGAGGAGAGGCATGACATGATGTCTCCAGCCATGTGGTTAGAGTGTATAGTGACAGTGACTTTTCATATGGAGTGGACCAGGAAGGAGATAGACTGGAACCAAAGGCTGGACTTTGGTCTACAAATCCCACCACTAGTGACCTGCTTCTACCAGGAAAGCTCCACAGCCTCCTAAAATTTTGTCACTAGCTAAGCATCAAGCACCCAAAGCCTGAGTCTATGGGGGACATTTCAGATTCAACCCACAACACAACATGAGCGCATTCTCTTCTTACCAGAGTGGAGTAAGAGGCTAATAAATCGTTCATTTCTCCTTAACCAGTGTGGCTTGTGAACAGTAAATTGTCTCCAGGTTCATTCAGATTACTACATTAATGGAAGCTGAAAGAAGATATTCAGAAAACAATGGAGTCTATATCTTTAAAAATAACTCTGCACTTTTAATATTTCATCAAGTAGTAATCATAGTATTTTAAAGCTGACAGGGATATTAGAGACTGTAAAGTAAGACCAGGAGTCACTCCCATACAATTTGAATGTACTAAAGGTGGATTCAGCAGACCAGGACACATGTAATGTGTTATGAATATAGAATGTGCCATAGTAGTGGGAATAACTTCTGTAGGCCATTTTCCTGGATGCCAAGGTGGCACCTTGCCAGGAGTATCCTACAAGGATCTGGAATTGAGGACATGGCAGGGACCAACAAATTCTATTTAAAAAGTGACTTTAATGAAACATATGTATTTATAAATAAACAAAAATATACATATAGAAATATGCTTTCATCTATACATATATTCATATATAATACATGAACACGCAGGTTGGGAAAGGAAAAAGCTGAAGAAAATATTTATTCTTTTCTGATTATGAAATGTATATTTTTTGAAATTCATGTATAAGTATTATTTTAAAAACCTACTAAGATGAAGAAATATTTTACATGAGAAAATACTGTGTTATGTATGGATCTTTATCCTACAACCATACATGATTTTTGGTTAATACCCAATATAAAAAAAAACACAGAAGCAATATAAAGAAAAAGAAAAAAGTAACACTTTTTTAGTCAATTAGTCAAACTAGGTTAAAGTTTCCTTTATCCTAGAAAATAATATTTTGAGAAGTTTACATCATTTCTGAGAAAATTAGATACACATTGGGATGTTTTCAAGCCAACAAAGCCTGCACAAAGTCGGACACAGGAACTAAAAGAAAATAAATAAAGTAAAAGCACTCCTCTCTTTCTCTCTTTAAAAGGAGATGTCTGTGCTGGAACAGAGCAATGATAAATTTACTATTCTTTAAGATAGGCATCCAGAAAGCATTTTCAATGTATTTTGATAATTTATTAGTTACTTACTGCAATCTCTCCAAATGAACCAAAATTCTTCCTTTGAATAAATTAGGTCAGAGATTAGAAATGGTCTGGTGTTACTGTTATTACTTTTGTTCCTGGAAAGAGAGTTGAATTCTGAGGATGATGTTAGCTTTCCATGGTTGTTAATAAAATTGACAATTTCAAACTTATGGAGCAATTATTCAAAGAGATTGGCCAAGAGAAAGAAATAAAGGGTGCCCAAATTTAAAGGGGAAAAGTCAAATAGTCCTTTTTGCAGAAGAAATGATCTTATGCATATAAAAAAACTCCAAAAAACATTGTTAAAATTATTTTTTAAACATTTACTAGCACTTTAAGAAAAAAAGATCAATCTACAAAGATCAATAATCACCCTATATCCCAATTATCTAGTTGAAAAAGAAATAAAAAATATCTCATTTTTACTATCTTAAAGAATGCCAAGGAATAAATTTTAATCAAGATGGTAAAGACATCTCTACAATAAAGATATAAATGAAAGAAATTGAATAATGCGTATATACACATGGACATAGAGATACATTTCATGTTTATTAATTAGAAAGATAAATATTATTAAAATGTTTTATTACCCAAAGTGATCTACAGAGTCAATGCAATTCCTATCAAAATGCAGTGGCATTATAGAAATAGGGAAAAACAAAATACTACACATCTAAAATGAAATTTTGGTTTTTCCTATTTCTGTAAAGAATGTCACACTCACAAAAGACATCTTGTAGTTTCCAAGGCGATCTGAGAAAGATAGAGGCATTGCAATACTTGACTACAAAATGTAATACAAAGCCACTGAAACCAATATAGCATGCTTCTATATTAGAGTAAATGACAGCATACTAATTCTCCTATTATAAATAAATATAAAAATAGGTGAAATATAAGAGTGGGTTATGCATTAGCAAACAGTGCCAGTCTCGCTGTTCTTTGGGTGGGAAAGATGTTGTGTCTGTGTATGTGTTAATGCATGTAGAGGCCAAAGGAAAATATTAAGTGTTCTTCAGAAATGCTGTTCACTTTATATGAGACACAGTCTTTCATTGGCCTGGAACTCACCAATAGGCTAGACTGGCTGGCCAATGGGCCCAGGGTATCCTTCAGTTCCTGCCTCCTCCATGCTGGGATTACAAGTGCACACCACCGTGCACACAGGTACTGAAGATTGAACTGAAGTCATCAGGCTTGCAAGACAAGCATTGCTTTACCAACTAAACTATCATTTTAGACCCAAGCTTTGCTCTTCTTGAGAAAAGATACATTTTCATTCAAGTCAGCTTTTTCGCCTAATTAAATAATTTGCCTAAATTAAATAATTTCCTGACTATCACAGCAAGTCATATCCCAAGCAAAGATGGTGAATCATGATGACCTTCCTGAAGAAGGAAGCAGAAATTGAGCTTCCAGAGTGTATAAGTCTGGGCACTGGAGAGGATGGGCTGACAGTGGAGAAGTCCTAGAAGTCTTTATGAGGTTTGCCCACATGTCCGTGGCTTGGGGTTTGGCTTGGTGTGGGGGGGGGCTTACTAGAGACCAACAATGGAGGAGAATGAGAATGGACTTGCTCAAAGTTGGGCAGTGCTGTAACATGCTGGAGTCCTATTCCAGCCCAAGTGGGCTGGCTGCCATTCAACTGATGTACCTGAAAAGTGTCCCTGAGGCTTTAGGCCAAACATGAGCTAAAAACATGGTCATTGAGACCATGTCTATACAAGCTCAGCTTGATGAACTTGTGAGAGAACCGTCTACACTTCCAGAGGAAGGTAACAGAATTCTCAGACTCTAAAGGTGTCATTCACGCTGGTGAAAGCAAGGGAAAACACTGTACACATGAAAAAGACAGAAAGCTGGTTAAGAAAGAAGCAGAAAAAGTTAGCCAGGTATTAGAGGTAGAAAAGAAAACATTAAACATATTTAAAAATGGAAAGAAATTTGTTTCAATAATGAGCTGCTAGGGACTGTCAGCCAAACAATGGTTGGGGGAGAGTGGGTGGGAAGGCTGTGTATGGTGGCTCTCATCTATAATCACAACACTCACGAAGCAGAGACAGGACAATCACAAGTTTAAGGACTAGTGGGAGTCACAGTGAGACCCTGAGTCAAAAAGAGGAGGAAGAGAAGAAAAGAAGAAAGTGGCTAGCTTACCAAAAGCAATTTAAGAATCAATACAATCCCCATCACATTTCCAAATTCCAAAGCCATTATTGATAGAAATAGAAAAAAGACTCTTAAAATTCATACAGTAGCACAAAAGACTCCAGAGAGCCAAATTTTTCCTGTGCAAAAGAAATGATACTAACCTGATTCAAGTTATACTGCATCACAAAAATGGAATGGCATTGGTGTGAAAGCACACATGTAACTCAAAGGAATAAGCAACCCTGATATAGACCCATGCATCTACAGCTGCCTTATGTCAACATTTGGTTTCCACACACACGCACACATACCCACCAACTCATACACCACATCCACAAACACACACAAGGAGGAAACCACAGATACCGCTGAGGGTGTGGCCAAAGGGGAGCCCTTCTCTGCTACTGGCGGGAATGTGAAGCAGGTTAGCCACTGTGGAAGTAAGTATGGAGGTTTCTCAAAAAGCTAAAAAATCGATCTTTCATATTTCCCAGCTGTATCGCTCCTGGGTGTCTACCCAAATGACTCCAAATGACTATATATCATAGAGATACTTGTGCATCAATGTGTATTTGCAGCACTATAAACAATAGCAAGTTCCGGAACCAATCTAGGTATCTAATAGCAGAAGAATGGATAAAGTGATGAGGTATGTGTGCACGATGGAATTTCTTTCCTCCAAAAAGAAGACTGAAATCACGCTATTTGGATACAACCAAAGATAATCATATTAATTGAATTAAGCCAGTCTGAGATAGACAAATATCATGTTTTTCCCCACACTTATGATTTCTAGATTTTTGTATAGATACATAAAATCATGGGCATACATATGATGTAACAGTAATTGGAAGGGGAGGGCGAGGAAAGGAGGAGTAGGGGCTATAGGAGAATAAGGTCAACATACCATATATATTTGTATAATTTTTTTTTAAAAAATCAGTAACTTAAAAAAAAGAATTTTTTGAATTTTTGCCCAAGAGGGCAAAAAGGTAAAAGGAAACCAAAGATCTACAGAGATCTGTGTTACAATATGAAAGACCTATTTGTACATAATCAGAGTCCCAGCCAAAGGGAAGAATCATTTCAGAAATGGCAACATTAACCATGGATTTGATAGAAATCTCAACTTCCACCTCCAGGAAGCACACTGGATCATGAGGAAGACAAATGCATGGAAACCCACCTGACCCTATTCTAGGCAAGTTTATAAAAACAAAAGTAAAGAAATAAGCAACTTCATTGAAGGGAAAGCAGCATAAATGGCAATTTACTCCTTATCTGAAGTAACAGAGTCAAGAAGACAATGGAAAGAAAATTTTAAAATGCTGGAAACAAACATTAGGTCAACCCAGGATTCACGGTAAAGAAGAGATATCCACAAAACGAGTCTGAAATGAGGACGTTTTCGGATAAATGAAAGCTGGAAGAAGTTACGTCAGTAGAACCATGTTGTAAAGAGAAAATCACAGGGCATGGTCTTAAGGCAGGAGGGAAATAACAGCAGTTGCAAAGCAAAGTCTGCTGGGAAGAATATAGGCCACAGAAAAGGGTAAATAAAGATGCTGGAATAACAGACTTGGCTTGTTTTGCTCCTGTGAAATCCTAAATGACAGCTGATGGTGTGAAGTTGAAATAGTGTTGTAAGGCAAGCAGTGATGCTGGATTTGTTTTTTTTTTCTTTATTATCCATAATTAGCTACATTGAGTGAGCAAATAATGAGTTGGTATCCCTAGTTCCCTGATTCCTCTGTTTCATGTCCCCAGTCAGCTAGGTATCCTCCTCCGTGGGCAGTCTGGATCAGTCCATGGGGTAGAGGGTTATGAATAGCCTAGGAGTCAACCTGGTTCCACCCCCTTTTGTATGTTGTTACTGAGGGGGGCCATGTCTCTGGACATTCTCCTCCATCATGGCTCTTACATTCTTTCCACCCCTTCTTCCATTCAGTTCCCTGAATCATGGTGGGTGAGTATTAAGGCTGCTTTATTGTTGGAGTCTTAGGGGTCTCTGTACTTTTGCTTTAGGTCGTGTTGAAAATCATTGGTGAATGTCTGGCATCGTAAGGCAAGCAATGATGCTGTCGTTGTAAGTCAGTTAAGACCAGAATTAGTAAGCAGATAGAACTCTATTGTGCTGGGTAATATTTGCACACTGAATGCAAAGAATTAGATGTTAAGGGTGAACTGGAGATTCAGATGTGCAAGTATGAAGTACGAAATGGGGAAATAATGACTCAATATGAACTCTCAATTGCACACGAAATTTTACTATTTGTCAGATATTCTACTTCAATGGTAATATCATCTGTATAGTAATTACAGAACATTCCTTGGACATAGAGTTTTGACTTGTTTTCACCAAATATGTTTCTGAGTAATGTCTTGAGGATTATACATGTGTTAGCACAAAAATTCATGATCTAAAATGTATTCTTTGGATACTATTCAGCTTCATATTTTATATTCAAGAAGCCAAATTAAAATTATAATTCTGAATCAATTCTTAAAACCAGATTTTGATAAATTTAAGATAATCTGCTACCTTTTATCGGAATCACAAAAAACAAAACAGTTTTAACCAATATTACATTAAACTCAAATGATTGAAATGCTCAAATAAAAAGTTTGAGGCAGGTGTGGTTCATGCCTTAAATCCCAGTACTCAAGCAGAGGTAAGAGGATCACTGTGAGTTTGAGGCCAGCCTAGAACTACAGAATTCCAGGTCAGTCTGGGCTAGAGTGAAAAAAAACGTTTGAGGTGCCGGAGATATGTCTCAGCAGTTAAAGGAGCTTGCTTGCAAACCCTGGTGGCCCAGGTTAAAATCCCCAGTACTCATATAAGGCCAGATACACAAGGAAGATGCATCTGGAATTCATTTGCAGTGGCAGGAGGCCCTGGTGTACCCATGTTCTCTCTCTCCGTCTCTATATCACTCTCTCTTTATTGCCCCTTGCAAATAAATAAATAAATAAATAATATTTTTTAAAAGTTTGAGATTTTCACAATAAAAACTTAAAATGTGAGCTCTAATACATGCTACTACTGTTTGAAATGTATCTTACATATAAAAGACAGATAAATTTGGAAATTATCTCAGGAAAGCCATGAGCAAAGTAAACAGGTATAACTATATTAATGTGAGAGAAAACTGACTCCAGGAAGTAGGGTGTAATTTATACAGATTTTAAAAATGAATTCACCAGAAATATGTAATGTTCCTGCATACATTAGAATTAATAACAGAGGATCGAAATCCATGAAGCCAAACCTCACAGCAACGAAACAGACAAATCTACAAATTTAGCTGGGATAATTTTAACATGGTTTCTAGTAATTAGTGAACTATATTTTCAAGGAAATCATTAAAGATACTGATTATCTGACCATTAGCAACTGATATGATTTAACTGACATTTATAGACCACAAACAACTTCAGAATGGGACATTATTGTAACAAATGAGTGGCCAGTAACAGATTATATGTATTCAGACAGGAAGATTCAGTTGATCTTGAGCAATTGAAATTTTATTAGACAAAATATCTGAAGATAGTTCAAACTAGAAGCTAACAAGATACCTATAGAAGTTGCAAATGTTTGAAATGTTAATAAGGTATTTCTATACCAGCAGATTAATTTTGGCACATGCCTTTAATTAGCACTTGGGAGGCACAGGAGACCCTACGGCAAAAAAAAAAAAAAAAGCACTCTAAAATTTATAACATGAAGCTACAAAGGGGCTAAGGTGATTTATATGTGAGATGGAAATGCCACCCTTAGCCTCATGTTTTTGGGGTTAAGGCTCATACTTAATCCCCAGCTGCTGGAGTCTTCTAGAGGCTGAGCCTTGCTGGAGAAGGAGTGTCATAGGGGTGGGCTTGAGATTCTATATTCCAGCCCAGCTTGCCAATGCGAGGCAGCTCACAATCACTACTCCCTCTCTGCTGATGTGGAGATTCGATACTGGCTATCTGCTCCTGCCATGCTTTTCCCACTATGATGAAACTTACCCTCAAAACTGTGAGCCAAAATAAACCCTTGCCTTCCACCAGCTGCTCCTGGCTAGGTGTTTTGTCCCAGCAATAAGAAGGTAAGTGCCTAAACTAAAATTAATTATTTTAAATGACTTACTAATAAGGAATAAATTTAAAATTAGCAAACAAGTTTCTACCTTAGAATAAAAGAAGACCATGTTAAACTGAAAGTGAAATGAAGATAATAAAAAAAAACAGACTCAATAGAATTAAGACAAACAACAGAAAATATTAATAATAAGTCAAAATTAGTTCTTTGAAAAGTCAAAAAAATTAGCACTCTCCTTGAAGAAGTAATTGAAAAACAGGATAAATGATTCTCAGGCACTATCATGAGTAAGATTCAAAGTTCCTACTATGGAACTTTTATACAACAAGGTATATGGTGATACACTTTTGCAAATAAATTTGATAATTTAGAAGTGAACAAATTACCCAACAAACAGCTTTTCCTGGTAAGGGTGACCCCCAGATTGCCCTGACAGTGAAAGATTGGAGAACACTGTAACTTGAGATGGAAGGAACAATGGGAGGGAGCTGTTAGCTACCTTCTCCTGGCTGGGACAAAACACAGACCAGGAGCAGCTTATGGGAGGAAAGGGTTTATTTCAGGATTTCAGTTTCAAGGGGGAGGAGCTTCATAATGGTGGAGAAAGCTGGCTCCACAGCAGAGAGAGAACAGCAAGTGCAAGCTGGTTCAGAACACACAGTTCTGTACCAGCTTGGAGTTCTGAAGGACTCCTCAGCCCCCAGGGCCCACCTTCAACAGTACACCTCCTCCAGCAAGGCTCTACCTTCCAAGTCTCCACCAACTGGGGTAGGAATCTCAATCAAACCTACCTGAGCCTGTGAGGGATGTTTACATTCAAACCTCCACAGAAGCAGAGAGCTTCCATCCCAAATCCTCCACTCAAAACTACTCTGGGGCTGAAGGGATGATGGCTCAGGAGGTAAGAGTGCTTGTCATGGTGCTAGCGCCTCAGAGGGTCTCATTTGTTCTGAGTTGGATCCCCAGAATTCATGCTAATAGCTGGGAATGGCCACACGTGGATGCAACTCCAGTCCTGTGGGAAATAGAGAATGATGTCAGCCCTGAGTTCAATGAGCAACTCTATTTCAAGGATATATGCCAATGAGTGACAGGAAGACATCATACACTCTTCTCTGGATTTCACATGTGTGTGCAAGGGTGACATGCATCTCGACACATCCTACGCACATACACAAAACATACTCTGATGAGGAGATTTCTGCTTTAATCCTTTCTCCCTCAGGACATCTCTTCCTTCATCTGGTATCGTGGCTGTCAGGTCTGGAGCTCTGACAGGTTCAAGGTTGGCTCTGAGAAAGAGAAGGAGCCTGCTTGTGGTCATTGCCTTCAGGTAAAGGATTTTGGAGTCTTTCCCAAGTTTGTATCTCCAGGAAAGAATACTAAGTCAATGTGTAAACAATGCTGGGAGTGGGTGCACAGTGCGAGATTCCGACTCTACAAAGCTCTCCTTGGCTGATACTTGAGGCTGTCTTGGCTCTGGAGAGGAGACTTGTGGGAAGGTCCAGAGCTGCTTCCAAAATCACTTGGTTGCAGGTAGGTGAGATTCCTGGGGAGAAAGTGGGATCCTGGTGCAGAGCCAGGGTGTTTGCTTTGGCCAAAACTCTTGAATAATAATTTCTAAATTCTTCTAAATATAGCAAATGCCGCTGACCATGCATCAGAGTTCGGATATATCCCATCATATGACAAATTTCTGTGTTTGCTGCTGGGGCTAGTGGGGCAGAATACGAACTCGGTCATTAAAAACCCTTCTGCACCTGCTTGATTCCCTGTGTAAAGCTTTGCAATTCCTTTTCAATCAACTTCATTCTCAGTAATTTTGAAGGGAGGCAGGGCCTACGAGTCACTCTAATTTCTACCCAGAAGTATAGACTATCCTTCTGTAAAGTGTATTTTACTGGTATTTAAGGAACAATTTATGCTGTCTAATCAAACTCATTAAAACACTTATTTTTCTTTCCTCAACTCCATCAATTGTTAATAATCATGTTGTCATTTTTTTCCAGAGTTGGCATCAAAACTTTATTCATTCTCTTTAGAAATCCTGCCGCCAACCTACTGTAAAAACTGTCATTATCTCTCAAAGTCACAGTCCTGACATCTGTTAAGTAAAGGTTTATTTTACACTTCAGAAGTCAATCTACACAGCTGACTACACTCTTTGGAATCTTACAGCTTGCTCTTGTCAAACATTATGGATGATAAAATTTGCTTTTAGAAAAATATTTGCTTTTCATAGAAAAACAACATTTATTTATCAAGAAATTACCTTGTTTCTTTCCTTGATAAAAAAAAAATCTTAACTTTTCTTATCTATTGATTCACAGGAAAAAAAAAGCATTAAAGTAGAAGAAATTGGAAGAGTTTGATTCATTTCAAATGAACATTTCTTCTAACACACTTGAAGATTGAATGGGTCCTGTAAGTTCCAGATAACTTACTGTAAAGAAAAATCACAGCAAGATCATGGATGCTGAGGAGGAGGGAGGCAGGAAGTCTTCCTGCCCCCCACGTGGGCGTGGCTTAGACCTTGTCTGACAGGTTTGGATTTGCATGCAGTGCTGGAGACTCTCTTTGATCCATATCACCAGACTAGAGGTCAAATCCCCACTTACCTTCTAATGGCATTGAAAATGAACAAAGAGCACCTCACAGAGCTGGGACTCTGTGTTGGGCCTTTGTCAGTTTTTGAGCTTCCCCTCCCAAACTGCAATATAGAAATTAAGATTTCAAAGAGTTGTTCCTCCCCCTTCCAGTAAGTACATTCAGGACAGGGATCCTTAACATCTTTTATTTGGTAATCCCTAGGCCAAATTATTTATACCTGGATAAGAGGAGGCAGTTCCCCATTTAGAATGAACACCTGGGAAGCCAAAACAGAGATTAAAGTTCACCTTTGAAAGATACTGGACATTATGGATCAAGCGTAATTTCCCATCTCCATGTAAAATAGACACCCCATATAGAATGGGCTGGATGCCCTGCATGCCACACAACACAGTGTAAAACCTTCCTCATTTTCCCAGAAGACCTTAAAAATCATTTGTTCCTCTTCCCAGGTCATTCAGAACTTCACTTCCTGTTCTGTATCTGAATCCTGTCAATCCTCTCTGTTGGCATTAATAAAAACCTTGGGCTGCGTACAAAACCATCTCAGTGGTTTCTACATTCTGAACCTCACAGCCTTGTGCAGAGAGCTTTTGATACGTGACCTTGTTGTTATGGCCTAGTTATGAAATGAAATGTTCTCCCCCAAATTCACGTGTTGAAGGCTTGCCCTCCAGTGCAGAAGTATATTCTATGGGAGATGATTGAGTCTGGAGGCCTCTGATAAATGGATAAATGGATTGGTGAATGATGTCATTACCTTTGCATTGCTGGGGCCAAACACCTGACCAAAAGCAGCCAATGGGAGGAAGGTTGTTTATTCTGGTTTACAGTCTCAAGGGAGGCTTCATGATGGCAGGGGAATGCATGGCACGAGCAGAGGCTGGACATCACCTCTGCAGAGCAGGTGGAAAACAGCAGCAGGAGAATGAGCCTCATTCTGACAAGGAGAAGCTGGGTAGAACACCCCAAATCCTTCCCTTAACAACACACCTCCTCCAGCAAGTCTCCACCTCCCCAATTGCCACTAGCCTAGAACTAAGCATTCAGAACACATGAGTTTACAGAAGACACCCGATTCAAACCATCACAATGAAATCCCAATGTAATGGACACCTGGAAGGTGACAGCGACTTCAGGTGGGACCTACTTGGAGTTAGTAAATTATTGGGTGGGGAGAGTCTTTGAAGGGTATAGTTTGCGACTCCTTTCCCCAATCCCTGCTTTCTAGCTGCCCTAAGGTGAGCAGCTTTTCTTGATCATGTGCTTCTGGTTCACAATGTTCTCTCATCATCACACAGCCAAGTGACCATGGCTCCGTCCCTCCAAAACCTTTCCCCTGTAAGTTGGTTTCTCTCAAGTATTTTGTCACAATGACAGAAAACTGACTAACACACTTGTTTGAGCTTTACTACAGTCTCCCAAGGTAAGTATTGTCTTAACTGGAATGTGATATCAAGGCTTACGATTTGTCTCTAAGTCTTTGCTGTTTCATAGCAAGCTATAAAGCACCAGGTCTGATCCTTTCACTAGAAATTCTCTCTCTCTCTCTCTCTCTCTCTCTCTCTCTCTCTCTCTCTCTCTCTCTCTCTCTCGCTGTTTGGCATGTGACAGTTCCAAGCTTCAAACTTTGCTCTGATGAGAACACATCTGTGAACCTGACAACACTGAATGGCAGGCGACAGTCTTTGCAGACACACCATACCTGGGTGTGTGCCTTCTTCTCCTGTGATTTCCATAGTGATGGCTCTGTGTGGAGTCCTAGGACTTCTAGGCGTGTTTTCATGTATAGAATGGTGTTCTTCCCTTCTGATATGGAAGCCCTTATTTCCCCCTTACAGCACAGCACAGATCAGACCTCTCCTCTCCCGCTGCCCCTGCCATTCATTAGGGATTTGATATTGGAAAAATTGTTTGGCTTCTTTCAGTTCCATTCTCTTTTTGGTTCAAAAAAAGAGAAAAATAACAGTAACTGCTTCCTCTCTAGGGGCTATAAAGACCCAATAAATCATGAAGAAGATCTTTGGAAACTGAAAAGGACATGTCATGATGTTCAGACTCAGATTTGTTCTCACCAGGCCCTGGGCAGAGGTCCTCAGAGCTTCCGGTGTGTTCTGGTTGAAAGCCAGCCTCCTTATCCCTGCTCAGTGAACTAGGTCTATGGTTAAAGAAGTTTGAAGGGCTCTGAGGACCTTAAGCAGAAAGAGGGGCCTCGAGGGGAAGAATGCAGCAGGCTCACAGAGTCTCTGGGAAGTGGGACAGAGGGATGGAACATTCTGAGGACAGAGCACCAGTCCTACTATTGCTGAGTACCACCACCCAAGGGCACAATAAACACTCCTTTGACTTGGCATTTTATGTGCGTGCAAGTGTGTGTGTGTGTGTGTGTGTGTGTGTGTGTGTGTGTGTGTGCAGATGCATGCATGTGCATGCGTGTGGAGACCAGAGGACCTCCTCCAATGTCATTCCTCAGATGGTATCTAGATTTCATGAGACATACTTTCTTTTTTTTAAATATATATATATATATATATATATATATATATATATATATATATATATATATATATTCCATAATGAGTTACACTATTCAGTGGGCAAACAATGAGTTGTTATCCCCAATTCCCCAATGCCCTCCCTCCCTATTCCCAATTAGCTGGATATGCTCCTCTGTGGGTGTCTGGATCTGACACTTTCTCATTGGCCTGGAACTCACAAAGTAGGCTAGACTGACTGGCCAATGAGCCCCAGGGATCTTCCTCTCTTCTCCTCCCCAGTGCCAGAATTACAGATATACACCACCACACCTGGCTATATATATATATATATATATATATATATATATGGGTTCTGGGGATCAAACTAAGACCTCGCGCTTGTGAGGCGATTACTTTTCCCACTGAGCAATCTCCCAAGCCCTGAACTTTCTCTGGGTTAGAGACCCAAGGAGGTAACTTAGTGAGTCACCACAAGTCCTGGGACTGTGCTGTTGGTGCCAGAAGTCTTTATACAGACAGATAGTGTCATGCAAGGTGGGGTATGTCTATAGAGAGGGCCAAAGGCTAGACAATTAAATCAACAAAGCAAACCCTATCCCTGGTTCTGAATAAGCTGGCTTTGCCTAGTACCCCTGGCCTTACCAGCCGCCTCCCCTCTTCACCACCATGCCAGCTCTATCTTGCTTTTGTCTTGGTGATAAGTCTCCATTCTCTAATTTTTCTTTGGCTGGTCCATCCTCAACCTTCAAATCTATTTCAAGGAAACTTGTTTGGGAGGTGGGTGGTGAGTATTTATCTGACAACCATTACCCTCGGATGAGTCAAGGTGGCTCTCCTGCTCCATGGAAGTTTCCAGATTAGCTTATGTATCCGGGTGATTCTCTCCACCATGGAAGCTTCCAGACTAATTTATGTATCCAGATTATTCTCCCCTCCATGGAAGCTTCCAGATTAACTTGTGTTTCTTTCGTGTTTATAGTCAAATCATCACCACCATGGTATAATCAGTGTTGACCTCAGCCACTAGGAGCAAGATTCATGAAAATAAGGTGTATATTTATCTTATTCATGAACGCATCTGAGTTGCCACTAAACAACAAATATGTATTTACTGGATACATTAGTGAGTTCATGGATGAGGGTGTAGTGACCATAACCCCAGCTCCCAGCACCTCTCAAAATTTCCACTTCCCTCTGAGTGTCACAGGCATGAGCTCTGAGCCTTCCCTCCAATGCTGGAAATGCTATTGGACACAACATTTTCTTTTCGCCCTTCCTCTTGGCATGACAGGAAGAATGAATGGTGGATACACAGGTGGATGGGTGTAGGAATATGGTAGCTGGGATTATAGTGAATACGTTTTCTTCATTTCTCCTTTGAGTCGTCTGGTATCTCTGAGATTAATTCCTTTATCTCAAGCTATGGGAAATCAAATGAGCACACACTTGTTATTGAATAATAAATATGAACTAGGTTTTCTGTCAGATACTGTAGGGAATAAAAGTAACTTAAGGGGCTGGAGAGATGGCTCAGTCATTAAAGGCACTTGATTGTGAAGTTTGCCACCAGGTTACAGTTCCCCAGCACTCACATAGAGCCAGATGTACAAAGTGGTGCATGCATCTGCAGTTCATTTGCAGTAGCAAGAGGCTCTGGCACATCCATATTCCTCTTCTTCTCTTCTCTTCTCTCTGATAAATAAATAAAATTTAAAATAAATAAATAAAAAGTAATCTTAAAACTTCATTTCTGTTGGGGAGATATCTTAGTTTATAAAGTGCTTGCCATGCAAGCAGCAGGACCTGAGTTCAGATCCCAAGGACCCACATAAAAACCTTGTGTGGTGGTATACACCTGTAACCCCAGACCTAGGGAAGCAGAGACAGGGGTCCCCTAGGGCTCACTCATCAGCTAACCTAGCCAAATTGATGAACGCTAGGTTCATTCACTGAGACACCTTGTCTCAAAATAAGTAGAGTGATTGAGGAATGACCTGATGTTGGCCTCTGACCTCGATAAGCATATGCACATGAAGGCACCTCCATGCACACATGCGTCATCATGCATACACATACACACATGTGCCCATACCACAAACATGTATGCATGCAAAAATGGATAACTAAAAATATTTTATTTCACCCCAAAGAGCTTAAATGCAGCAAGGAATACCAGCTATTAACACCCAAGACCTTAAACAATGAGCAATGGTAATTAGAGACAACAGAGGTGTGTGCGGTGGTGCAGCATTAATTACCACAGGGTGTGAACAGAAGAGCTATTCATTCTGAAGAGTGTGGCTGTAGCATTTAGAGACCCCTTTTCTTACATCTGCCTACCGTTCAGAGACACACAAACTCTCCCCAAGGGAGTGCCCCCTCTAGGAGCACATCTCTGTACCCTGCTCTGATCTTCCCTCAGTGTCCTCTTCACTTTCTCCCATGCATTTGGAATTAGGAGTCCTGGTTGCAGTTACCTTCCCATGCTTTGGGGTTCAGGCTGTATGTCTGCTTCTTTCTCAAGAAACTTTGTGAGTCACTAAACTCTTATCAAACCACGCCCCCCCCCTTAGCTGATGCTCTGCACACAGGTGGTCACACGCAGGCAGCAACACCTTAGGGGGACCCACCACTTGGCTTCGTGACACAACTCATGTGCAATCACCTGGAAAAGTGGCCTAGGATTGAGATCTCTGGCTTCTAGGTGATTCTGAAAGCTGTTGAGTTAACAATTGAGACAAACCATCACTGTGTATACTTTTTGATGACTCTCCAGTCTTTCTGGCTCTTGTTGGTCATTAGAAAAAAAAAGTTTGACCTGACAAGAAGGTGTTAGAACAGATGCATGTAAATTGTTCATGGATTTAACCAGTGCATCATGTGTGTCCTTGGGGTGGGAAACGCAAGAACTGTGGGGTGCACAGTTTTGGAGCAGAGGAAGTGCATCTTTCCGAGAGCTACTGGAAATGTGCCACCCAGAGGGGAAGCTCGTGGGCTTGCTTCTTTCCTGTTTCATCTCAGTGGCTCTGATCAGAGAGGGCCTTTCCCTGTCCTCCATTGTTCTTGCCGATCCAGGCTTGGAGGAGCCATCACTTCTGTTGTTTCAGCATCCAGGAGCTCTGATTGTGCTCATCTCAGTAAGATGAGGGAAAAAAACCAAAACCAAACACTTTTCTGTCTGCAGAGGGGACCACTGCAAAGTCAGTGTAAATTAAACACACTTATCAGAAAAGCAATTTCCACCTGGTCAGAGCGGCATTCAGGACAGCAAATACCATGTCATTTTCAAGCAATTAGAGATGGCTGTCCTCCTTTCTCTGTGCATGTTAAATTGTGTGTACAGCACCGGGACAGAGACACCGAGAGGAAATGAACAAAGAAGGCCCAAGTTCCTGCTTTTAATTAGCGTCTCCTCCAACATTAGCTGTGTCCCCCTCTGTCCACCCATCCCAGGTCCTCTAATCATTTCTGACCATGGGCAGTGAACATATGGCCTTCTTTCCACTCACAGGCACCTGTCTGCCCATCGAAAGTGACCAGCTTTCCATGGCTACCTCCCTGGCAGTGGAGATGTGTAAATTTCATACTTCAGTTCAGCCCTGGGGTCTGAGGCCCCATTTTAAACAAGTTTGCATGGGGGCGATGTGGTGGGGTACTTTTTAATTGCATGTTCCCAGGTGATGAAAGTTTGCATTCTTCATGCATAAATTCAGCTACACGGAGCACACACTTCCAGCCGTGACTATGAACCGGGCCAGCTCCTGGTTGTCATCTTCCTGCTATCAATTGCCCTGCAGCGGCACTCAGCTTTTAAATTCAGACTTGCCTCCAACAGCAGGAGGGAAAATGGAATGATTACATGAGGAGTTAATGTTAATTGCTAATGTGTGTGGAGGTTTGGGGTGTTGTTTAAGATGGCCCTTTAAATTTCTTAATCGTGAATGAGAAAAATAGGTATCGGATACAAGATGGGGGTTCAAGGGCTATCATGATAAGTCACCGAGAAAGGAACAAAGGTGCTTTCTTTCTTTCCTTTCCTTGTTTTATTCAATGAATTGTTCCATGATCAAGGTATTCAAAAGATCTTACATAAGTCAAAAGTGGGGAAGACGCAGTGAGGGCCACAGAGCATGTGCCCTGATTTCAGAGACTCCAGGGAGTTACATAAAAATTCAACCTTAGAAATAAAAGAATTTTTTCTTATACAGATCCCTTAGGAGATTTAAAATACTCTCTATACTGCCAAAGGCAGACGAAACAAGAAATTATTAAAGTAAGGCTCCTACCCTTTTGGGAGCTTGGAACAAGAAATAAAAGATCAAGCCCTTGTCATCAAGAGAGAATAGATTTTCAGTATCAACAGGTAATCCACTATCATGACAAGGAAGTTTTTTTTTTCTTTAAAAAACCCTACAATTACTATTTTATCTATTTCTTTTATAGAATCTATAGGAACTGATATGCTATAGTTGTTTGTATTTTTCCATGAATTATGGGAGTAAGAATATTTATTTTATGAAATCTATGTGTACTTGGTATTCTGATAGATAAATACATTTTCTTCATAATAATGATCAGGGCTGGAGATGACCATCTGGGTAGTGAAGGCTGGGAAGGTCTCCACGAAGACCTCTGTTCTGTTTCAGGTTCATGTCTCCATCAAAGAACTAATTCAGAGACAGGAGAAAGTAAGGAGTTTGGGGAAAGTTTATAACTGAAGAAAAGTACACACTTGTATTAGCTCTTTGGAGTTGCATCCTGAGATTTGGGATACCTGGCTTTAAGGCCAATCCTAAGGGAGAAGATTATTTATGAGTTATGGTAACTTGAAAAAAATGACCCGGAATTCTAGGAATGGACCAAGATTTTTTTTTCCCCCAGAACAGGATGTACTTCCTGGATGTGTTTTTTACAAGGATGTTGAGGTGCCATCATGATGAAGACGAGGACAGTCAGAGGTCCACAGTTGGTCTGAGCCATTTTTTGTGAGGTTTTATTTTGCAGTGAGGCTATGGGGTTGCACCGCCCTCTGGCCAATGAAGATTACCTCTTCACTGGTTTTTCTTTACCAATCTACTTGATCTCAGCACTCTCTGCATAGAATGTGTGAGGCCCTGGACTTCTTCCCAGCATTGCATAAATGATCTGTGACTTTCTGTGCTCTCTGACCTCTCACTGTATGAGGTCATCCCATTCTCATCCTAAATGACAAGGGACAGACTCTTGGCCACCTGGGGGGTGACTGCCACCCACCATTTTGTCTCTTTGAGAAGCTATGAATCATGTTGGCTTTGAGTAAGCCCTGAGTACTGGGAAAACCGAGTGTCTTTCTCATGTGGAGCCTTAGGGATGATGTACTTGCTAATTATGGTTAAGTTGTGTCTGGCTAGCTGACAGGCTGGTGGGCTTCCACTGCCACAGTGTCCTAGAGCTACATGAGAGAACAAGGCAGTGGCTGGTGTGTTTGGCCACAGGCTCTTGTCAAAATAAGGCTCTGGTGGGGAATGGCCATCACTTCATGGACACCCAGTCACATCAGCACTTCCCTCTTGGCCTATGGCTGCTGCAACACTCTCAGCTGCCAATAGCAAACAAGCTCATAGAAGAAATGACATTGGTTGCAGCAGAGCCCCGAGAACAGGCAGAAATTCAGATACTCTGGTGTTTAGAAACCGCTCTGTCCTCCAGGGAAAAATGCTTTGCTCATGAGCTCCCACACCTGCCCACCAGGCCACCTCTAAATATTTATGTTTATACCCATAGATTAGATTAGTGTTGTGTTCACTTTTGGTCAAAGAAGCTTCTTTTTACAGAAGTCAGTGAATTCTGGGAAGACTGGTCAGAGTGCTAGCTCTCATTGGCTTGTAATTTGCCTAATTAGGCTAGAATGACTAGCCAATGAACCCCAAGGGTTCATCTGTCTCTATCTTCCCAGCACTGGGATTATAAACATGCACCAGGATACCTGGTTTTTATTGCATAGGTTCTGGGGCCTGAACTCAGCTCCGCATGCTTGCAAGACAAGCACTTTACCCACTGAGACAAGCATTTTACCCATGTCCCCCTGCCAAGGCTTTCATTTTCTTCAAAGTCAATTGTTGCTTTTTCTTTTAAAAATATGCAGTTTGATTTATTTCTTCATTCTTAATGATCATGACCAAATTTACTGATTATATAGGAAAAAACTGGAGGAAAGGCACCATTCTCTGACTACTCTCTTTGAGAGATCCCTAGAAAAAGTAAAAATAAGTCAAATGATTTTTTAGAAACAAAATTGTTGGATTGGAGTAGAATTTTCTTTCAGGAAAGAAACCCACTTGCAACTTTTCTTAGTCTGCACATGACCTTTTCTTTTTGTGCTGTGTCCTTGCCATGGGACAGTCAGGCCTCATGCTGCCACCTCAGTTGCCTCACAGGACCTGTCTGTGAGGACTGATGATAATAAACACAGATAGTTTAGGTTTATATGGTCCTTCACATCACCCTCATGGAGATCAGCTCAATGGAAAACGTGAGGAGGTTGAAGGTACCACACCATGGAAGATGTAAGCACTTGTGCTCAAGCTCTGTGGATGATGTTGATGTGTGTCCTTTCTTTCAGGAAGACTGTATGGCATGGTGTGATGGTTAGGTTTTGTTGTTAACTTGATATTTTAATTATCTTGGGTAGGTCTCTGAGGATGTTATAGGAAGGCAGCCTCTCAGTAGGGGGCAGGATGTAAAGAACCTCAAAGAAGCTAGAAGTAAACATCCTTTCCTGTGTGGGCAATGCAGGAAGGAAATTCCAGAGACTCAGGAAGCCATTAAATCTGGAGAAGGGTTGTAAGACCCCACCCTAAGGCTATATAAAGGGGAAGAAATTCTCTCTTTGCCCCTCCTGCCTGTTTGCTGTTTTGTGTGTGTGGTGTAGGTGATGTGTTTTTTTTTCTCTCTGCTCTGACCTGTGAAAAGGGGCCAGCCTCTTTCGCTGTTATGGAACTTCCCCTCAATCTGTAGTTTCAATAAATACTTCCCTCTCCTAAATTGTGCCTAGTTTGAAGATTTATCCCAGTGGTGTGTGGCTGACTAGGACACATGGGTTTCCCATCAGTAGCTTGAATATCTCTCTTTGTGCTTCCTTAGGGATGTCCCCACCGCAATAGATGGCATCCCAAGGCAGAGGGTGAGCTGAGCTTAGATTTGAAGGGTTAGTTGTAGATAGTGGTTCCATTGACTGACAATCATGATGGCAGTGCCATCCCCTCCCTGTTACAACTCTGCTCTGAAGACTTGAACTAATCCACATATTATTTCCTACTCCAATTCTGTCACATGACTTCTCTTCAACTTCCATGAAGGGATATCCATGTAGGTCCCCAGGATGTGCTGAGTCCCCTCCACTATGGGTCTAGTGGGAAGAGCAATGTGATCTTGTGCAGGCAGCTCAGCACTTTATTAATCATAAATCAGCAACAATGGCCTTTCAGTCTCTGACTGAATTTCCAGGTTAAACTTCTGAGGGCAAATGGGCTTTTCAAAGAATGGTGTCAATTCTGGTTCAAGATCTATCTAGAGTCTGCTTCTCCCTGGTTTTTCTGTCCTCTTCAATCTCAGAAGGCACTTCTGTTTGGCATCTTTGTGAAATTGCCCAACCTGAGAACTCTTCCTGGAGCTCCCAGGATGATCTTGGGGTCATCCTTTGTAGCAATGTAACCCCTTACCTTCTTTTCTATCACACTCCCCCCAAAGACCATGCCTTTTTGAATGCTATGACATCATCTCTATTTCAGACACATGGCTAATAAATACCTTCATTTTAAATTATCTGTGTGTGCTCTATGTTCATGTGTGCATGTGTGATCATATGTATGTGGGTTCATAGGTGTGGAGAGGGTATTCATGCACTTGTGTGTAGAGGTCAAAACACAGCTTTCGTTGTTATCCCCAGGAATTCATTCCACATCCTTTGGAGACAAGGTGTCTCATGGACCCAGAGCTCACCAGTTATGCTAGACTGGCTGGCCAGCAAGCCATGGGGATCTTCTTATCTCTGCCTCTCCAGCATAAGTGCTTCCTAACATGCCCAGCATATTTACATGACTTCTGGGAACGGAATTCAGGTCCACATACTTGTTAGGTAAGCACTTTGCTTTTAGGATCTATTGATAAGTTTATTGAGTGAATCACAGGGGCTCCAGAGGGAGGAGACATGAGCATGTTTCCAGCTGCATCTATACCTGGACTCACTCCCTGCTAGATCAGAGGTTAGAGCTGACTTCTCTTCCTTGAGTTACCTGTGCCTCACACCTTGTGCCATATCATACTAAGCAACAAAGGCCTCAGCCATCTACCTATACGAGCTTGAAAGTCTTTATTTTCAAAGGCATGGGAAAGTACATAAACATTTTTATAAGATTCTTGTTTAAGAAAAAGATCACTAAAAATGAGCTTGAAGTCTCCAATGGTGTCTGGATATACTGTCCTTGCTTGTTGAAGCCTTTGGCCACTGAGGGTGATCTGGCTGCTGACAGGTGTAAGTAGACCCCAGGCTATTAGGACACAAAACAGAGGCTGAGTAGATGTGTCTGACCTTCTATGAACCAGAGCCAAATACTAATGAGTCATCTCTGGGCTTGGTAAGCAATGTCTGCTCTATGCATTCCACGCACTCATCTTCTATCGCGTTCCAGGGAGTTTAGACAAGTCCCACTTGGCGTGATTGATTGCTATTTTTGCTTTCATGAGGTTTAGGTGGATGGAAAGAAAACCACAGCAAAAGAACCCAGCAGGAAGTTTTCTTGCAAAAGATTCATGTATTACCTTTGCGTGATAGCTTCATAAAACCCAAATTCTTAAATGTTCTCAGGTTAAAAGCTTCCTATTTGCCACAAAGTTGAAGGATGATGATTTAGCTGGTGTTATTTTACAAGTGCAGTTTTACATTTGGCCATCTTTAGATGAATGAGTCTTTAATTTTCACTGGGGAAGGTCATTATCAGAGGGGTGGACTTTGTATCTGACGGAATTCATTTGGGAAATGAAACTGAGGAATTATATTTAAAATGTGTAGTTTCCTCTTTCTCAGAAGTGCTCCTGGCTGGAGGTTAGGTGAGGTTTATCTAGTTAGATAAGAATACTGTGGGAAACTGGAGAGATAAATGAATGAAAAAAATCAAGGGTATGGCCCTAAATATAAACTTTTCTATTCCCTCTTCCTTGTGTCTTTATAAACAAATTAAGATAGAAAGGGCATTATGAATTATATTAATCTACCTTATACACCTATAAAAACACACATATGACACATATATGAAGTGAGAGAAAACATGAAAGAGAGTCTTGCTAAGCAATGTGCAATATAGGCTGGCCTTGAACTCATAATCCTCGTGCCTCTTCCTCCTGAATGGGAAGCACAGATGTGTCCCCCACACTCAGCTACTTGTTGCATTTTGTTATTTTCGTAGTCATGAATTTTGTCACATTCGGTGCAATGCAGCGAGTGGCCACTTCTATTAGCTCTGACAGAGGCAGAAACTGCAGCTCTGAGATGTGAGAGTTACCACAGCAAGAATCAGAACTGAAGCTGAGTCCTGTTTGTCCCAGGACAGCACTACACACTCTTGTGCTATGTTTCCTCTCTTGTTGAGGAAACAAGGAGAAGGACTCTGATGGGTGCTAAAGAAATTCCTTTAAAGCCACTACTGTGATCAGCTCAGGCCACCTGAGCCAAGAGCCATCTGTGACATGAGAATCTGACACAACAACCATCTGGCTTCAGTATTCTTCAGCATTCTGACAAGTGTCTAACTTCTTATGATGGCTTGCTTTATGTGTTGCACATGTGAATGGTGTGTATGTGTGTATGGAAGCCAGGGGTCAACATTGGTTGTCTTCTTTACTCTTTTTTAATATCTTTATTATGAATAAGTATATACATTATATGAGCAAATCTTATGAAGGTGTCCCCGTTTCCCTCCTCTCTGTCCCTTACCCACTGGGGTCTTTCCTCGGTACACATACTAGATCTCTCGGGTGCAGTTCATAACCCCCTTAGTCTTACTCTCTGAGACAGGGTCTCTCTCAGAAATCAAAGCTCACAGATTAGGCTAGACTAGCTAAGTAGCAAGCCCTGGGGCTTCTCCCATACCCACCTCCCCAGTGCTAGGATTAGAGATGCATGCCACCACTCATAGCATTTTACAGAGGTACTTGGGATCCAAACTCAGTTCTTCAAGTGCATTACCCATGGAGTCATTTTCCAAATCCCTTATTTTTCTTTTTAATAATGATTATTTTTGTGTGCATAAGTGATATGTTCTCATAGTCCTCAGGTGTGTGTGGCAACCGGCTACTCTACACCTGTGCTGAGTAGTCAACAAGTAGGAATGGCTGGGATCCAAGAAAGCAAACGAACTCAACTCCATCTAACCTCTGTCCTGCCAAAGGGTTGAGATCTCTGGCTCTCTCTGAAGCTAAGGTATAATATCACCAGAGTTGTTGTTTGAATGTGAAATGTCCCCTACAAGTTTATGTGTTAAAACACTTGATCCCTACCTGGTAGCACTGTTTTGGAAGATTGTGGAACCTTTAGGAGGTGAAGCATTTCTGAAGGAAGTTTGTCACTGAGGGAATGGTCTTGAAGTTCTATAGCCTGGCCTTTTGTCCACTTTCAGCTTTCTGACTGTGGAAGCAATGTGACCAGCTGCCTCAGACACCTGCTGCTATGTCTTCCCCACCTTAAAGGATGGTATCCCTTCTTAAATTGTAGTCCCAAATCAACCCTTCCTCCTTTAAGTTGGTTCTTTGTCAGGTCCCAGCAGGGAGTGAAGTCACATCAGTTAGAACAAGTGTATGACACAGCAGGTTGTCTTTTTCCCCATGCCTTGGTACATAATAGTTATCTGGGAGATGCTTACGAGATGGAACTGGGGAAGGCAAGTGTTGGTGTGAGCAGCAGAATTCGGGTGAGATTCAAAACGGAACCTCCAGGCCTAGCAATACTTAGCCCAGGTAGAGCTGGGCCTGGGGGCACGCTTTGAGTTGAGAAGGCATTTTCTAAGAAAAGCAAATGTTTCTCAGGGCTGAGGATGGCTCAGTAGAGAACGCATTCACTGGGAAAATAGACAATAGTCAGATCCCCAGCACCCAGGTAAATGCTGGGTGGGTGCGGTGACTGCCCACCTGTAATCCTCTCACTCCAGAGCTAGAGACAGGGGCTCCTTGGGGCAAACTGGCCTGGCTAGCTGGAATAGGAATCAGTGAGCTCTGGCTCACGTGAGGAACCCTTCCTCAGTAGATAGGATGGAGAGTGATCAAAGAAGACACCCAACATCAACCTCTGGCCTACACACACACACCCACACACACCCACACATGCATGAGCACCCATACACACACACACACATGAATGAGCATCCACACACATGCTCCAACATGACACACTCATACACACAAAAAATAGTTTTGCTTTTTGAAGGTTCATCTTCATCGTTAACTTGACTGTTTTTTGAATGACTTAGCAAGAGTGTTTTCAGAGAGGTTTGACTGAGTGGAAGAGCCATCTGAATGTGGGGGTACCATCCCATGAGCTGGGGCTCCAGACTGGAAGGAAGAGGTCAACTGAGCATCAACATTCATCTCTTCTTCTCGTTGCAGACTAAAAGTGTCATGTGACCAGTTGCCTCAGGCTCTTGCTGCCAAACCTTCCCCACCATGATGGACTGTATCATCTTGAACTATAAGCTCAAATAAACCCTTCCTTCCTTAAGTTTGTTTTATTGTATATTTCTGTCACAGCAGTGAGAGAAGTAACTAATACAGTTTTTCTAGCTACGATGTTTCTGGGAAACATTTGGAAGTAGTTTCGGTTGTCAGTGAACAACACAGTTGTAAGTACTGAGAAGAGAGCTATGAGCCTGCAGAAGGTGTGAGATGGGAAATGATGGGGTGATGAAGACAAAGTGATCGTGCTTAGTTGTTCATCAAACTCTAGTGCTGACCCTAGGCTTCATGCCTATCAGTCATGCTCCCAGGACAGGAGCCAATCCATCCACATCCTGCCTGGGAAAGGCTGTGGGCCTTGAGGACAAACAATGAACTACCTTCCTGATGTGCAAGGCAGGAACATTCCTGGATGTAAAATGTCCCCATAGACTCATGGATTTCAATACTTAATCCCCAGCTGGTGACATTGTTCTTGAAGGCCATGGAACCTGTAGGATGAGGAGTCTTGCTAGAGGAAGTGAGTCACTGGTTGATGGGCCTTAAGATTTTATTGTCCAACCTCACTTACTGTTTTCTTCTTTTCTCACTCTCTCTTTCTCTTTCACTCTCTCTCCTTTCTTCCTGCAGGTATGACAGTGTGGCTCTGGATTCCTGTTCTTGTCATGCATTCCTCACTCCTGCCATGCTTTCCCCACCATGAGGGATTTTCCCTTGAAACTATAAACCAAAAACAAACCCTTTCCTTCCTAAAGCTGCTTATGCTCTGGTATTTTGTCCCAGCAATGAAAAAGCAACTGTACAAACCTCAGTTCCATTTTTCAACTCTGCCTCCGTTTTCCATCCTGTCCTGCTCACACTGCTAGATGCCTACCTAGAAGCAGGACATATAAGTGACCATTGCAAGGCCTCTCTTGTCACCACCGCCTCCTGTCTTCATCTGAAACTCAATCATCCACACCACACCCCTGCAGCCTTCTCATCAGATCAGACAGTCTTTACAGTCTTTTCTTCAGAGGTGTGGATGATCGCAGTTCAAACCAGAAATTAGGTTCCCAGAGCGCCTTGCTGCTAAATTGGTTGGATAAGTAGCAAGTACGTGAAATCAGTACTGGGTGAATTTAGCATTTGAGAGTTCTCCTGATTATGGCTTGATGGGAGACAAGGGGAGAATGATCTGGGAACCCAAGTACTCATTCTTGACTTCCTAGAGGTGCATAATCAGGGCGAATCACAGCCTCCGCCTAAGAGGGCAAGGCTTTGCTATTCATGGGGTGCAGAAGGTGTTTGTGATCAGGGAAAATTATGTAATAAGAGGCATGACTTTGGGAATAAAAAGATAACCTGTGTCCTCCCTTCCAGGGTCCAAGTGAATTGCTTCAATTGTCCTGGGTCTGCAGGGCCAGCCATGGGTCCACACACCACTTTCCTTAAGTGGGCCCAGCCAGCAGCCCTTACACGGCCTGCTTGAGGTTTGTGCAGTAGGAATGTACACAGGATTGGGTTCCCGGGTGCCTGGGTTGCTTGGGAAAAGTTAACTGGGATCAGTTGCTTGAAACTGCTTTCCAGGTCTGAATGGGGAGCCTCCAGGAGCCAAGCAGGGAAGTTGACAGCTTGTCTTCCTCAGCAGCTCCCAGTAAAGGATCCCTCCTACCCTGGAGGGTTTGCTGCTGAAGATCTCACTCAGCCAGTTGCTTTCAGCCCCTTGGAGTTTGCCTGCTGGTCCAGGCTTAGAGTGCAAACCAACCTAGACAGCCTCCCGATCTTAAGATAAATAAGTACAAAAAATACACTTTTTTTTTCTAAAATGGCCATACAAATGAACAAACATAAAATGGGATCTTTGGAATAGATGTTTTATGTAAATGAATACTTCAGCTTGCTTTTTAAAAATAGTTTTTGGGGTTTTTGGTGTGATATGTGTGTGTGTGTGTGTGTGTGTGTGTGTGTGTGTGTGTGTGTTAGTGAGAGAATATATCTATGAATGTGTGAATGGAGGCCAAAGGTCTAGGTTGGGTGTCTTCCTCAATTGCCCTCTACCTTGTTTTTGATACAGGGTCTCTCACTGAAGCTGGAGCTCATAGAACCCCAGTGACCTTCCTCTCTCTGTCTCCTCAGTGGGAGCTGGAAATCACTCTGATCTTCATGCACTACCCACAGAGGTATTTTTTTTTCTTTCTTTTTGAGACAGTGTCTCATGAAGTCCACACTGGCATCAAGCTCACTATATAACTGAGGATGACCTTGGACTTCTGATCTTCCTGCCTTTCTGTTACAAGTGTATGTGCCACCCTACCCAGTTTATGGGGTGTTGGGACTTTGAATGCAGGGCATTATGCATGGTAGGTAAGCACTCTCGCAGCTGAGCTATATCCCTAGCCTGTTTGCTTGCTTTCTGGAGGGTGATTCATGTGATTGAAAGTACCGTGTTCAGAATCCAGGGATGGTTGGTTTCCCTGTAGTGCAGCAGGAGGGAAAGGAGGAGGACTTCTGTGCTTAGTTTCTTGTTGCTGGCAGAAAGCACCTGACTAAAAACAGCTTGTTGGAGGAAAGGGTTTATTTTGGCTTATAGGGAAAATGTAGCATAAGCAGAGGCTGGACATCACCTCCTGGCCAACATCAGGTGGACAACAGCAGCAGGAGAGTGTGCCAAACACTGGCAAGGGGAAGCTGGCAATAACACCCGTAAGCCCACCCCCAACTATACACTTGCCTTCATGAGGCTCCGATTCCCAAATTGCTACCAGCTGAGGACCTCGCATTCAGATCATATGAGTTTGTGGGGGACACCTAATTCAATCCACCACCCCTGAGGAGCTTCCTTCACTGTTGGCTTGCTTCTTTGCCTGGAAGACGGTGGTGAGGTCAGGGGAGTAAGGTGGGAAGTAGAGGAAGAGGAAGCAATATGGTTAGAACCAACCTTAGCAGAAGCCCAGCCTCTTGGCTGCCTTCTGTTCCAGCATTTTTGTCCATGTTTGTCTGGGTCACATACAATCCAGACATTAAAGTTAGAAGGACAAAACTTGTTTTACCCACATAGCCAGTCTTTCCCTTGAAGGATTCCATTAGTACCAGAGTCTTGGCCTGGTTCCTTTCTACCTGTCACTCATTCCTTCATGGCACAAGGAGTTGATGACCAGGAGCCGGGCAAGGGACTCTGCATCTCATTTTATTGCTGGCCTGGGATACTGAATTCAAATTTCAAGACATCTCTCCAAGCTACCTCCCAAACCATTGTGTATATTTCTCCACGTTTTGAGTCATGCAATACACTGTATTGTGAATATCTCCCTAACTTCATTCTCTCATGGATCAGAGGTAATATTTTGAAAACTATCAGTTTATTTTTCCTTGGCTTGTTTATGTTTTTCTCATCACAAGACACCAGTTAAAAGCAAGGAGGTCAGTGGGCAGGAAACAGTGGCCTACTAGACACATTCCAAGTAAGTTTTGAGTTGGTACCCTGAAGAACATCTGGGAGGCATGTGAAACATACCCTGCATCTTTGATGTCATACATTGCTGACCATATTGGGCAGGAGGAAGACATAGGAGAGACCAGGAGCAGGTTCCATACACATCAGTTCAGATCTGTTCCCCAGCCCAGAGAGCAGCTCAGAGGTGACTGGGAAACATAGAGCTATCTGAGTGACTGAGTCAGTAGAGAGTGTTGACTATCATTTCTGGGGCAGGTGAGGTAACGTGGTCAGTAAGGTGCTTATCCTATAAGAATGAGGACCTGAGTTCTCTCCCCAGTGCCCATGTAAAATGCCAGGTGGAGTGGTGCATACCTATAATCCCATAGTAGGCCAAGACAGGAGGATCCTTGGGAACTTGGGGTCCAGTGTTGCCTAATTGATGAGCTCCCAGTCAGTGAGAGACCCTGTCTCACTGAAAGGTGAGACACATGCATACACATCAACACATGCATAAAATACATGCAACTAAACTTATTTACTAAACACATGGGATTGATCCTGGGGCTCATGTTTGCTAGGTAGATGTTCTACCAATGAGCTGCCTCTCCAGCCTCTCTAATCGAGATGAAAGCTGAACTTGAGCTTTTGCTCTCCACCACCTGGCAGGTGGGCTTCCCCAGGTGAGCAGCAGATTGGTCAGATAAAGAATCTATATCCCCCTGTCACACCCCAGTTGTGGTGGTAATCATTCAGTGACTATGGCCATTGTTTACCTGACTTACGCAGTAAGTGGTTGTCAGGCATCTTCTGCACATTGGGAATCAGGACACTGGACATGGAACGTAACAGCTATCCTGAATAAGAAGTGGCAGAGGCCATTGGACCCTGACAGAGAGGTCTTTACATAAGATGGAGTCACACACTGTGGAGGCTGGATTCTGCCATCAAGTCATGCACCTTAAAGAGCATCGTGTTTCCAAAACTCTCTCTGGTTAAATGGATTTTATTTCACTAAGTATAACTGGCTGGAGACTATGGTGCTTTCAACCTTGTCTGCAGCAAGCTGTGGAATGCAGACCCTGTGCACACTCTAAAGCCAGGCCCCTCCCACCAACAGCTCATTCAGCAATGGCTGTGAATGAAGGATAACATTACCAAGCACTCTTGGGTAATGGAAGAATCAGGAAGGTTATGAAGACCTAATTGGCTGTGCAGGTTTTCTAAACCCCATTAAAATTTGCTGGATCTGGGGCATAGGAGAAATGATAAAATATGTCACTCTGGTAATTGGTACAAGAAGAAATACAAAAAAAAAACAAACACGGGGAAATAATTTCTATCTCCACATGCATAGCTAAAGAAATGCATACTAAGGCAAAATAGAGGAACTATTTCATCTGAATTAGCAGAAAAAACCACAGTATCAGAAACTTACTAAAAATGACATTAAACATTTATTGTTATATTGCTGTTGGCATCAGTATAAACACTTTCGGGAAAAACCAGTGTGACAAAGAAGAATCAGACAACTCAGTAATTTTATTGCAAAAACTTTATTCTGAGAAAGTAGTTCAGTAGACACAAAAGCCCTATGAATGAAGAAAAAGAAGAGAGAAAAATGCTGTCTGCACTGGCCGACAATGGGAGTATGTGAGTACATTACACAATAAATTAACATGCAGTTACTAAGAAAAATAGCTGGGAAAAGATATATAGCAGTGTGAAAAGTGTGATGGAGCATTATTAAAATAAAAAATAGAGCTAAAATAATACCGCAACTACCTCCATGAAAACATGGGTATATATAACAAGCAGAAATGGAGGCAGTTTTGCTGAAATGATATGAGTGAGGTTTTCCTTCAATGTTTTAACATCGTTACAGCTATTTTTAATGAAAGAGGATTCACAAATGAAGCCTCGAGGTCTCCATCAAATATGATATGGAGACGCGTAGGCTCATCAATCTCAAACACAAGCAGTCCCTGGAGTGGAAGCTGCACTTTAGGTGCTGGGAAATGGCTTTTAAACCAGGATCTATATCAAGCTCGGGAGCGGTTTCAGGTGGGTCAGAATAGAACCGCACGTGGAAAAACTCGTTGCTCCTTCCAGGAACCCCATCAGCCCACTCCCCATCACTCAGCACATCAGGCGTGGCCTCAGGCTTCCCAGAACTGCAGCATTCAGTGGAAAAGCTTGGAAAAGCCAAACCAAGAGGCAAGCTGAAAGGTTTTTAATTAAATCAGAAGGGTCCTGTACCATCTGGATTGCCACTGAAACTGATTTCTTTTCATCTCTTTTTTTCTCACTGAAATACTACTGGTCTTAGTGACTCTGAGCTACATTTGGTCTGGTTTAATTTAACTTAATATTATTTTTATTACTTTATTTTCTATGATATAAAATGTGACCATCTGTAAGACTTACAGATGACTTCCTAGGTGTTTGGGAAAGAAGTTGCCAGCTCTCACCGCCTAAGAACATCACACACACACACACACACACACACACACACACACACACACACACACACACACACGCACGCACACACTCACACGCAATGCCTTTTTTAAAATTGTCCATAATGAGTTACATTATTTAATGGGCAAACAATGAGTTGTTATCTCCAGTTCCCCAATGCCCCTCTTCCTCATCCCCACTCAGCTGGATATCCTCCTCCATGGGTAGTCTGGATCAGTCCTTGGGGCAGGGGACAATGGATAGCCTAGGAGTCAGCCCAGTTCTTCTGGCCCTAGTATGTTGTTACTGAGGGGGGCAATGTCTCTGGATATTCTCCCCCACCAAGGCTCTCACAATCTTTCCGCCCCCTCTTCTGCTCAGTTCCCTGAATCATGGTGGGTATTAAGGCTGTTCTATTGTTGAGGACTTAGGGGTCTCTGTACTTCTGCTTTAGGTTGTGTCGAAAATCATTGGTGTCTGTCTCACTGGCTTATCCTGTGTTGACTGAATGGCTTTGGCTGTGGGTCCCTTATTCATCCCATCATTCGCTGCAGGGTTCCATATGGATCTTCTATGGTATGTCTGGGGTGGCTCATCTCTTGCCAGGATCTCAGCTATCGGCCTGCAGTCTGTTGGTAGGGTTGGATGAGCCACAACTCCCTCGCTGCTTTCTGAAAGATACAAACAGTATCTCCATTGGAGAGTGAGATCAGTATAGGTTAACTGAGATACACATTTCTGAATTAGCTAGATTCTTTTTTTAGTAGCCTCTCCATCAATCACTCAGTGCATCTGGGCATGATGACTCACATGCCTTTAATCCTTGCAGGTAGGAGGATCACAGTGAGTTTGAGGCCAACCTAAGACTGCATAGTGAATTCCAGGTCTGCTCAGCTGGAGAGTGAGACCCTATCTCAAAAAACGAGAGAGAGAGAGAGAGAGAGAGAGAGAGAGAGAGAGAGAGAGAGAGAGAGTCTTTTTATTCAACTAAAGAATGCCAAGGATCTAAAAGGTACAGGGAAGCTGGGCCACCTCTTTTGTTTGTGTTCAGCACTTTTGATCCCAAGACTTCCTGACAGGAAGGATAGAAGCAGTCACCCATGTGACAAGGACAGGGACATACGGTGGATTTTGTTGCCCAGTTTCCTCTAGAGGGCTGCCCCACTGTACCCTCCCTTTCTGCAAGAAGCAGGCACCCTGACTGTTATTTTAGTGAAGAGTAGCATGTGGGGGAGCCTCTGCTCAGGAGGGGAGGGCCCTGCCCACCTCTTCCAAGAGCCCCAGCTGACTTCTGTCCCCAGCTTCATCTCCCTCCCGCAGGGCCAGTGCTCTGAGAGCAGGTGTGAGCAGACCCCAAAGTTGCTTCCTCTGAATCTCCTTTCCCAAAATGAACCTTTTCCTCCCAAGAGCTGTTCTTCATTTCTTTGTCACCAAATAATGAGTGCAAAAGACACGGAAGTAAACTGGTTTGAGATACTAAAAAGTACACAGAAATTACACCGTTAAAAATTCATGGCCCCTAAGCTTCTATCATCTTCTGTATTTCGCCTTCTGGTGATCACATGACAATCCCAGGCTGCTGGGATTTGCTAGGTCTACACTGGGACTGGCCATGATTCTGTTCACAGAACTGTGCCTTATTTTGAGGAGGGATAACAGTAGTGCTGGCTCCCATTCATAATCTCACCACTCTGGAGACTGAGGCAGGAGGATTGTTGCGAGTTTAAAGCTAGTCTGAGCTACATAGTGAATTCCAAGGCAGCTGGGCAATGGAATGAGACTCTCAAAAAGAAAAAGGAACACATACTTAGTTGGGAGGGGGGCGGTGGCACGTGCCTATCATCTAAGCACTTGGGAGGTGAAAGCAGGCAGAGCAGGAGTTCAAGGTCATTCTTGACTACTTAATGAATTCAAGGCTAGCCTGGGCTACATGAGACCCTGCCTCAAAAACCCAATGATACACAAAACAATAATAACAACTAAAACCTGCAGAAAGTGCTTGGGAAAAGTATATACCAGAGAGCTAACCTCAGTGCAGCCATGACATTGAGCGCATCTGTCTAACCCTCTGAAGTCTAGCCGAAGCACTCAAATGCCAGGGAATCTGAAGCCTGGGAATTCATAGCCTTATTACCTTGCCAGGACAAAATCTACTTCCCCAGCTCCTGAGTAGAGAAAACTCCATCGGCACATAATCCCACTGTATTCTTCCTACATAACCACATCTAGTCCTTCAAGACCCAAGAGCTTATTTTTTAAATGTAGATACTTTATAAACTTGTAAAAAATTCCAATTCCATTCATATACATTAGACTTTTAAGCTGTTTGTTGAGGAAGGGAGAAGGCAGCCTTGGCAATAAGTTGTGCTGGTTTTCCACACTATCACAAATGCCTGAGATCAACTCATAAAGAGAAAACATTTAGGTTGGTTCATAGTCTAGAGATTTCAGTCTATGTTTTGAGGGCCCTGTGATGAGGAAGCACTTCACAGTGGGGAGAATATGACAGAGTATAACCTGTTACCTAATGGCCAGGTAGTGAAAGAGAGAGAGAGGAAGTTGCTGGGTCCCACCATATCTCCAAGGACATAGCTGTCAATGACATAAAAGACTCCCATTAGCCCCCACTTCTTAAAGGGCTGGTCACCCCTCAGTAGTGTCCTTGAGGGGACACTTCCGATTCAAAGTATAGCATGAGGGAAGGAAACTGTGGTACCTTCTGTGACCCTTTCGCTTGTGTGAATTAACTTGGGTGTAAGCGCTGCTCGTGAAACACAGGTAATTAGGTCAGCCTTAATATGTCCATGACCCACAGCATCCTGGGAAACTTGAGATTTTTGATAAAGTATTTCCTCCTTGCATTCACAGTTACAAGTCCATGGTGGCTGAGGAGTGATTGTGCCACGTGAGCTGTTTTAGATCAAGACATAATAAAAGGAATAAAGACAGCATTTGCAGACAGATGCTTTTGCAACTCTTTCATTCTGTGACCTCACTTCATGCCCCATATTAGCCCTGCTCAGAAAGACCTTCCTGGGTCATTCTCGATAGGATTTCTACTTCGTAAGAGAAGCCAGGATAAAAGTAGTATTTCTCTAAGCTTGTCATCTTGTGGGTCTAGTGGAATACTAAAGTAATGATTGGAGTCTTTCTCCTCTCGTCTTGGAGAGCTGGAAGTTCAAAACAACAAGGGCTGTTGGCAAGGGATTTGATTAGGTACAATTTCACCATCAAAGCACGAGTATGACTTTTCCCTTGTTCCTGTGCATTCGCCTTCAATACCTTCACATTTCTCCTCATCTTTTATTGTCTTCTAAGGAACTGATGAGCTGCTCGCTTCTAGTTTCATCTCTGAGGCCTTTTTTTTCTCTAGCTGTGATATCTCTTTAGATGTTCAGCAAAACTGACTCAGCCAAATTCTCCTAGGAAACATGTCAGTAGCCAACGAGAGAACAGAGGACAGCCTTCCTCAGGGCTGTCTATTAGCAGGACTGCATGTATGCATGCAATTAATATTGTAACCCTGAGGACGACAGGATTTTGCAAAAAGCCAGTTGTCTGAAAGTGAGGGAGTAGAGCAGAAAAGAGTGGGAAAGATCCCAGCACAACTCACCAGACACTCTAGCGGGAAATTCAGGTGACAGATAGGGAGAGGAAGTAGGTGGTCAATTACCAAATTCCCAACTAAGCAAGAACTTGCTTCCTATGACAAGAAAATTCTCTGTGTCTTCTCCCAAGAAGGACAAAAGCACTTTTAAAACCACAGAACCAGGCCCAGATGCGAATATCCAGAAACAGGTAAAGAAATCCAAGCCTTCCAATGGAATTACTCACAAGGGAGTGTGGTAACACTCACACATGCTCCAAATCACTGTGGGTGTAGTTGGAAACAATCTACAGCAATCCAGAAATGTCTTCCTAGTTTCTTCATTTTAACTTCAAGACTTTTGTGAGTTGTGCATTCTGCCCCATGATGTGTTCAATTTAATATAAGAAGTGTCTTCTGTGGTTGATCAAAACACATCAAATCAGAAACATAGAGACTACAGAGAACAAAACCAGACTTCTAACAGAGTTGCCAAGGCTCAGGGACCATTTTGGAAGAGCTGGTGGGAAGATTATAAGAGTCACAGGGTGGTAGAAGTAACCTGAAGCAACACCCCCCCCCCCAAGACTGACTGAGACCTTATTTACTCAGCAGTGAGGACCAATACCCCTCAGAGAAAGTGGGTGGGTTGGGAGAGGAGAGATAAGACTATAACCTTTGTAAAAATAAAAAGGAAAAATTAAAAAGAATAGTGTTAAGCAGCCATCTGTGGGCATATGGCTATCCTTGGCCCATCTCTGATAATATGTGTCTCATTTTAATGGGAGTACCAAGGGAGTCTTGACAAGGCTTTTGAGCCTTGCTGAAGTAGAGAATCTTATTGCATAAATCCAGGTGGGGGTCTCAGACTATGCACATCTCAAGACCTCTCCTACATTGCTGGTTCACAAACCACACTGTGCAGTAAGACTAACGTGGGCTCCACCGGGTGAGCCCAGTCAGTAGCCCTAGGCAATGTTTCAGAAAGCAGGTTGACTAGGAGAAGGCGAGCAGGCAGGACCCATGGATCTGCATTTTAACCACTCCCAGGAGATTCTGATTTGGACTAATTAACCAGGACAGTAAGAATTGGTTGGCCAAAAGTAGGGATGCTCTACAGCTTAGGTCTTTAGAAACCTGTGATTTGTTAGAAGGCTTTAAGGGCCACACAGGTGGTTTGAAAGCCCAAGACACTTCTCAGTCATGCCTGGAACTGGAACCCGAGCTGAACTCCCCGTGACCAGGGCGGTTGCAACACAATATACCACACAGCAAGAACCAGAGGGAATAACCAGGAGCTGGGTCTGGAGAAACTATTAGAAAGCAGGTTCTAGGAGGAAATGAAACTCCGTCAGAACTACTTCAATTTGCTTGATGCTTAAACTTCCCATGTCTGAGGTCAGCATTCGAGCTGGAATGAGGGTGACAAATATTCCTGCTGAGCCTGTGTGTGATCATGTAATTAAAAACCATGTACACCATCAATTTCTACACATTAGAAATTGCTGGAGGAGGGCTGTATTTGAGGTACCTTACAGACCTAATCAAGTTCCTGAGGAAATGTTCCAACTCTTGTCATTTATTGTCTTTAAAAGAGTTTGTGCAAGCTCTTGATTCTAAGGGGCAAGGCTCTTGCTCCAAAATCTAGGAAAGAATAACTATAGTGGGCTAGGTATGTAGCTCAGATGGCAGAGCGCTTGCCTAACATGCACGAGACCCTGGGTTCAATCCTTAGCACCATATCAACAGGTGTGGTGGTGCACAACTGTTATGTCAGTACTTGGCTGACAATCAGAAGTTCAAGGCCACCTTTGGCTATGTAGTGAGTTTGAGGCTCGTCTGTACTATATGAGACCCTGCACACACACACACACACACACACACACACACACACACACACACACACACCTATGAAGAAGAAGAATAAGAAGTAAGTCTTGGGTAACCATGGTCCCAAAGGGGTCAGCAGCAATCTGGGGCGGTAGACAAGACAAGGTAAGTCAGTGCAGGAGCCATCCAGAACCCCTGCTCCCTCCAGCCTGAACACACCCTCACACCTGCTCTTAGGGTCCATAGCTGACTGCCTCCTTGCAAGAGGAAGCTGAAATTTCCTTCAGCATAGACCAAATCTGAGGGTTTGGAGCCCCCAAAGGAACTTGATATTGGTGCTCACAAATGAGGTGTTTGCTTAGGAGCTATGAGGTGTGACCTTTGATTGTATCTGCACTTCTCATACCACAGAGCAAGAGGAAGAGAGCCACACTGCTATTGGTCCAGTGAGGATTGTCAGTGGCTTTGCACTCTACTTAGTTTGGTGTTTTAGGTCTGAACCTTCAGGCCGATTTTAGTCGTACAAGAACCATAGCTCCTGGAGTCTGGAGGATCAGGACCCTGTTCTCTAGATTCTCTCCTCTTCATCATCTTTCTAGGACCCTTAATCTTCACCTCTCTCTACTCACACATTGACTTTTAGAACTGAGAAGGTAAAGTCAACCGCTTTGCTAGAATTCACCTGAAAATACAGGGAGGCATATAAATCTCACAGACATGCTGCCTTTAAAATACTTCCCTTACAGAATTTATAAAGTTTTAAATCAAAGACGTTAACACCTAAGATCCAGCAGGATAGTCAGAATAAGAACATTTAGTTATTAAGCATATGTTTATTGAATAATTAGCAAGCGCCGAAAGCTATCATCTCTAAGAAGACAAACAGCACGTGTGCCAGCAGGTATCCTCAAAGTCAGTCTCTCTGCAGCTGCTTCTTATTATGCTGTTTTTCTGCATTCTACAGCCTTGGTTACTTTCATAAACAAAGACTTTAGTTATCATGAAGAACTTGAAGGGAAGCATGAATCAGACGCCCAAAGGAGCTGACCTGGTTTGCCAAGCACAAACATTATAGAAATAAAATCGGAGTCAGAATATGTTTTATTGTCATCTTCTCAAAAGAAAAACTCATTAACCAGAATAGAATATATGTTTCCTAATAATCATAACATATAACGCATAAATTTATAGAGCAATTACTAACAGAAACAATGCCAGTTGCATTAGCTACGTAATATAATTCAGTCCTCACAAGGTACTAGGTCAGACAGCTGGTAACGGGGGGCAGGAACCAATTGAATGTCAGTCAATGAACTGGAACCAACTAATTTCCAATTAATTTCTAGCTTTACATCATCCCATTGCATCTTCAGAATGAGTCTCTGATTAGCCCAGCTTGGGGGGCGTGTCTCTTCCATGGTTTGCCACGTTAAGGTAAGGAGATGAATGATCTGGTTAAAAAAAAAAAAAGCCTCCCAGGAAGCTTCCAGTTAACTCCTACTGCAAGAGGTCAGGACAGTCTCGACTCTAGCCTACTGAGGCTGTGTCCAGGAGAGAAGTGAGGCTGCTCCTGAACATCAGAGCAGCATTAAAAATGCAAGTGAGACAGAAACCAACGATTTTCGACACAAAGACCCCTAAGCTCACAACCTTAAAGCAGCCTTAATACTCATCCACCACTCAGGG
>PVHP010000134.1:0-72500 GCA_004024765.1 Zapus hudsonius
TCCTTCCTTCCTTCTTTCTTTCTTTCTTTCTTTCTTTCTTTCTTTCTTTCTTTCTTTCTTTCTTTCTTTCTTTCTTTCTTTCTTTCTTTCTTTCTTTCTTTCTTTCTTTCTTTCTTTCTTTCTTTCTTTCTTTCTTTCTTTCTTTCTTTCTTTCTTTTTTCTTTCTTGGTAGACTGACCTGGTTGGTACTCACTATGTAGTCTCAGGCTGGTCTGGAACTCAGTGGATCCTCCTACCTCTGCTCTGCTAGAGGCATACTCCACCACACCCAGCAGGAGTATTCATTCTTGTGCTAAAATGAAGTGTCAGGTTCCCTCTGGGCCTCCACCCCTCGCTGAAACCTGCCTAAATAAGCTAACTTTCTCTTCTGTCTCAACAGTATTAAATTATTAAATCTATCCTAATTACCATTTCCTATCTAGAAAAGTTGTTTCTAAAGCCAAAGCCTCTGCAAAGAAGTGGGGGTGGTCTGTGGAAGTGGCTGGGCAGGTGACTCATTGGTAAAGTGCTTGTGGAGGTAGCATGAGACCTGAGTTCAGCTCCTCAACAATCAAGCTAATAAAAATAAAAGTGGCCCATGCCTGTAATCCCATGCTGGGTAGGCTGAGATAGGAGGCTTTCAGTTCATCATGGACTGCAGTCCATGATGCCTGCAAGTCTAATCTTTAGACACATGGCTGCCTCAACAATTGTGTGTGATGATAGCTTCCAAATAAATTGTTTTTCAATATTTTGCAAAGAGGAACCGTTATTCTGGGCCATTCACCATTTACTTGCTTATATTTCACATAAAGCAGTTAGGCTGTTTGTGGCAACTTTAGTGATGGATGGTCCCTAAACCAGATGAACGCCATATGTTTAGGGATAGTGCATAAGCCAAGAAAGCTAAAAGCAGAAAAAAGACTAATGACATTTTCATTTTTAACATATATTTTGATAACTAAAATGCCATTCAGCTACCAATCACTAAACAATTATAAAGGATTCATAAACTTCATGGGCCAGGTACAGTGGCACACACCTTTAATCCCGGCACTCAGGAGATGGAAGTAGGAGGATGGCCATGAGTTCAAGGCCAGCCTGGGCAATAGAGGAAGTTCCAGGTCAGCCTAGGCTAGAATGAGACTCTACTTCATAAAAACCAAAAAGGGGGAGGGGATTTATGAATAAGAATAAGACAAAACTGTTAGATATAATGAAGTATCAGGATGTTTTGTTGGTTTGTTTTGTTTTTGTTTTTTAAGGTAAGGTTTTGCTCTACCCAGGCTGACCTAGAATTCACTATGTAGTCTCAGGCTGGCCTTGAACTCACAGAGATCCTCCTACCTCTGCATTCCGAGTGCTGGGATTAAAAACATGTGTCACCATATCTGGCGATTTATCAGTTTTTATGAGGAACATTAAAATAATTTGAGTTTTATCCTATATAATCTCCTCTCAGTATTCAAGATCAGAATTCCTTTTTGTTTTGTTGTTTTTTTAAGGTAGTGTATCATTCTAGCCCAGGATGACTTGGAATTCACTCTGTAGCTCCAGGCTGGCCTCGAACTCTCTTTGATTCTCCTGCACAAGATCAGAATTCTGATACAAGCATAAAACAGAAAACTAGAAGGTACATTTATGTGAAATCTATATTAAATACTTTTCTCCTGGAGGTTGCTAACGTACTGAAATCTATCAAGACCTTTTGAATATTTTTATACTATTTTCCAGGGGAATGTTTCTTTGATGTTTTTCTTCAATAAACGTTATATAGAATAATATGAAAAAAATACCCTGGAGTCCAAGTACAAATCTCCTAATAAAATTGTCTTCCTCCTGAAGAGATTATTGGACATCTTGATTACTGGACAGGACTAGGGGCACTGGAAGAGAAATGGTCTATTTTTTGGTACCTGTAACTCCAGAGGCTCAAAGCTCATGTCAGGTGTATAGAATGATTGCCACATCAACCTCAGCGCTGTACCTTACCCTCCTCAGCTACCACTCTGAGCAGATAAACTTTTATGAATGGCATTGTATTGTCCAGTATTATTTTGAGAAACATTTTTGTATTCTTTGTGGGTTTTTTTGTTTGTTTGTTTGTTTTTTCAAGGTAGGGTCTCGCTCTAGTCCAGGCTGACCTGGAATTCACTATGTAGTCTCAGGCTGGCCTTGAACTCATTGTGAGCCTCCTACCTCTGCCTCCCGAGTGCTGGAATTAAAGGGGTGTGCCACCATGCCTGGCAAATGTGTAGCCCAGGCTGGCCTCCAACTCATGATCCTCCTGCCTCCACCTCTTCAGCAATATCCTACCGGCGTGTGCCACCACAATCGGCCTTTCTGTTTTTATGCTACTAAAAATTTTGAGTAAAGTTAGAATTTACATTTTGGGCACAAAACCACAGTATAGGTATGCATTTTACTATTATCATTTATATGTTTTTGTTCTCTTTTAAGACATTGTCTTGCTATTTAGTCCAGGCCAGCCTGAAATTTGTGATCCTCTTGTCTGTCCCCCAAATCCTAGGATTACAGTTTACACTACCATGCTCAGACACCCATGTTTTTCAAATATAAACAAAGTGGCTTCAACTGGCCAATTTTTTTAATCTCATTTTATTTTGACCTTTTAAAATATTTTTACTTAATGTTTTTATTTGAGGGGTACTGATAGATAGAGAGAATGGACAGGCCAGGGCCTTTAGCCACTGCAAATGAATTCCAGATGCATGCGCCACCTTGTGCATCTGGCTTTACGTGGATGGGCACAGAGGAATTGAACAGGGTCCTTAAACTGCACAGGCAAGCTCCTCAATTGCTGAGGCCTCTCTGTCCAGCCCCACATTAAAGAGATTTTTTTTTACCAGTTTGCTTTGACATTAAGAAGTTTATTAAAGAAAGTTTTCTAGCTGCATGTGAAGCACATGCTTTCATCCCACCACTGGGAGAATGAGGGAGGAGGATTCCTGGGGCTATTTAGTTCCAAGTTAGCCATGGCTGGAGTGAGACACTTCCTCAAATATCACCTCTCCCCAACCCCAAAGAAGAATATCTTCTGAGAAGATTCCGGCAGGTGTCAAAGTAGGAAGCACCATAAATCTTTCTTACTGGACAGTAAGCACACAGGCAGAATCTGTCTGAACTGCTTTGCTCAAGTCTATTAAAAGCTTGTGATTTCCACAGGAAATTGTGCTTAGTTTTGGATAATTCCAGGTCTTAGTACAGTAGCAGCCATTAACCTCTGATCCCCAGGTCCCAGGGCAGACCGCAATGCACATGTTCTTGGAGCGTCTCTGCACTTACCAGAGATCTGTGTTCTGGCTGCTGACTGTTGAATCTGATTAAAGTATACAGGCAATGAGTTTGCTGCATCTCGCTATGACCTTGATGGCCTTGAACTCGTGATCCTCCTGCCTCTGTCTCTCAAGTGCTGGGATCATTGTGTGCCATCATGCCTGACCCCCCCCCCCCAAAAAAAAAAATGTTTGGTGAGTCTTAGAGAGCAAGCAATTCTGTTTATCAGTTTGTCTTTGTTTTTTTTTTTCTTCCCTAATAGCACAAACTTGGGGGTTACTGGCATATATTGTGGATGTAAGTTTCTTCTCTGTAAAGTTAAAAGTTTCTTCATGGAAGCGAATGTTCAATCTTGGTGTCTCCGAGACATCTGTCCGACACAGAAATAATTGTCCTGGATTGAACGTATTATTACATGATCGAATGAAAACTGATGTACTAAGTCGGTTAAACATGGCAAAAACAATTCCAGAACAAAAATCCCAGAATGATAAAAATAAAATGCTGGAGATAGAAGGGACCTGGAAATGAACTAGATTGTCCTTGTCATGTTATAAATGATAAATATATAAGATTTCCATGGCATGAACTAATGACACTAGATGGATTTCCAGCACCTAGTAGTACAGACTTCCACTGGGAAAGGAAAGCCTCTGATTGTGTCCTCACAGCATAGTTCAATAAAAGATACACAGATTTGGAAGGCATCGAGAAATAGGTTTCACACATTCTATGTTATCATAGTAAATAAATGCTTGTAAGAAAAATATAGTGAAAATAGCAAAATTCGCATTCATAAAATGTACTGCTAGATCTTTTCTTGTTTAAGTATTTATGGGCTCATAGCACACATATTTACAGTCTGCAAAATATATCCTGGAGTTCATCCTCAAGCTCTGCATGACCAAGAAAAATATTATCACAATACAGAGCTGAAATGTCTGATATGTTGGAGAATGCATTTTGTGGTTGTTAGCGTTTCTCTGGAGAAAGCCATTGTCTCTCCTGAGCAATGCAGACGTTTAGCCTGAGTCCTCTTTGTTAGGAAGGGTAATATTTGTGAATATAGCATTATAACTCACAGTCTTATAAACATTCTCTTGCATTTCTCACTTCAGAAATGTTCTCCTGAAACTGGGCTTGTTGGTTTTTGGCTGTCATCCCAGCACTCAGGAGTGTAAGGCAGGAAGACTTGCAGGTTTGATTTACTCAGGACCTAAGGCAGGAAGATTATGAGCAGTTTAAGACAGCCTTGGATGGGTAGTGAGACCCTGTCTCAGAAAAGAAAATGATTTCATTAAAATATTTAACATTTGAAAAAATTAACCTTTGTTCTTACTTGAATTAATTCAGTCTTGTTTTTTTTTGGGGGGGTTGGTTTTTTCTAATGAGGATAAGGTCATTTTTAAACTAATCTATTTAATATAATGTATGTAATATAAATAATTTCTCTAATTCCTTTTTATGCATGTGGGTATGGTGAGCACGCATGTGTGTTGTGTTTACAGGTGTGTGGGCACAGGTGCAGATAGTCTGAATTCACATGTGTGCATGTGCACATGGAAGCCAGTGGTTGACTTTGGATGTCTATCTTTATTGCTCTCTTCCTTCTCTACTGAGACAGGGTCTCTCACTAATTCCCAGAGATCAAAAATTTAGCTAGTCTGGCTAGCCAGCTTGCCTTGAGGATCCCTGCTTCTGCCTCCTAATGCCAAGATTCCCTGCACCTGCCTGGCATTTACATGGGGGCTGGGGATCTGAACTCCGGTCTTCATGCTTGCCTGGCAAGCAGTTTTCTGAGTGAGTTGTCCATTTCTATAATTCTAAAACCAAACACATCAGTTATACATCAGCCTCAACTGAGGCGGGTAGAAAGGTGTTAAAAATCTATAGCATTGGGCCTGGAGAGATGGCCCAGTGGCTAAGGCACTTGCCTGCAAAGCCTAATGATCAGAGTACAATTCCTTGGTACCCACATAAAGTCAGATGTACAAAAAGGGCACATTGTTTGCAGCAGCTAGAGGCCCTGGTTTGCCCATTCTTTCTCTGTTTCTCTCTGTCTTTCTCTACTTGCAAATACATAAATAAAAATAATAAAAATCTATAGTATCTTAAAAGCAATAGAACAATATTATTTGAGAAAATAGTTCTGTATGGGCTCTGAATACCTTTAGAAATCAACATTCCTACCATTAATTAGGTGCTACTACGTGTCAGACGCCAAGGATGTCTTCCATTTATTGAGTGTTCATTCTGTATCAGACACTAAGGGATTTATGTAGGTTTCCATTCTGAAACTTTAGACCACGCTGAAATAAGCAATATTAGCACCATTTTATAGACAGATGAAGTAACTTTGCCAACAGCATCCACCTAAGAAGGTGACATGTAGTTGAATTAAATTTTGTTCTGTCGTGTTTGCATAAGACGAAGCTTAGTTAGGTAGAAGACCAGCTGTCCTGGGGACTAAGTGTGAATCTTCCTGGAATACTTTGCATAGGTCTGTTGTAGTAGGGACAGTGACCAGCCTTGTGGCTGGGGTGTGTGGGGGGAGGGGCATGCAGAACTGGAACTCAGTCCCTCATGCACGGTAAGTTCATGGTCAGCCACCGAGGACACAGCAGCCTTAACCCAGGCAGCTTTAAAAGTGCTTGTGAAATGCTAAACCTAGTGAAACTTTTCCATCATTGGGCAATTTCCTTTTCAATGAGCAGCTTTCAAGGACCTGTATTGACTGCTCCCACGAGCTGACAATGAACCCAGTAATAATGCTTCCTTCGTACTGGGAAACGAAGTCAGGTCAGAGATGTCTTAGAGCAAAGAGGGATATGATTTTTTATACTTTTCATAATCAGTCCCTGAAGTATTTTCAGAAACAGTTTGATGTTCTCAGAAATTGTATCTGGGCTATAGACTTTTTTTAAAAAAAAATCTTTGTCTAGACCAATAAATATTATCACAAGCCTTCTTTGGCCAGTAAGTAACTGCAGTGTATGATATGAAGATCATATTTCCAAAGCAGAGCTGTAATGTCACAAGCTCTATGAGAAAGTTTACTAACGGGACAGACAAAGACAGATAGCAAGAAGGGTAAAGGGCTGTAGTTGGCTGGGTAGGAACCATGGTGGTGTGGAGAGAGAGAGAGAGAGAGAGAGAGAGAGAGAGAGAGAGAGAGAGAGAGAGAGAAAACATGCCCAGTGTTGCTGATCTGTTCTGGCCAGCATTTGCTATATGGGAACGATGAGATCTAGCACTGGACCTGTTCTAACCCAGTCTCTCTCTCTCTCTGTCTCTCTCTCCCTCTCCCTCCCTCCCTCCCTCCCTCCCTCTCTCTCTCTGCATCTCTCTCTCTCTTTCTCTCTCTCTCTCTCTCTATGCACTTTAGGGTTAGAATTCAACGTCTGTGATACTCTTACCACTGAGATACACTCCCAGCTCCCAAACTATTCTGATTTTTTTACAGCTGAAAATTAAAATCTTTGAGTAAAATCTCAAGTTTTGAAAAATATGAAATTAGGATCTCCTGAATCCACTTCTTAACCTCTAGCTAAGGTTTTGACTTTCAAAAATACTGTGCAGGTCATAGGATATAAACTTCCCTTAGGTTCTTTTTTAAGAGGTAATAATAGGTTTGATGTTATAATGTTGCTATGGGGATCAATTAAAGTAGTTAGAATAGTTAGGAATAAGCTTTTATCTGCTTAATAGCATCTAGTAGCTTTCACATAATCACAGAACTTCTTCACACTGTTATCAGTATAGCAGTTAGGAGACTAGCTGGGGCCACAGTCTCAAAACGGTCATTTCTGCAATAAAATGACACACCAGAGCTAACAGCTGTGTGTCATCTGTGCAAATAGTTCCCAAGGATGATTTTGATTTTTGTTACAAAGGTTAAAAATGTCTTCTTTTGAATGAGAATTTTCATGTAAACCTTACAAAAATTTAATAAACCAAAGAACTTCAGGAAATGCGCTTTCCCATATAAAAATTAGAAGAGAGAAAAGCTGTGCCAATATTATTTAGAAAGCACTCACTCAGGTTTAAAAACCAGAGCAACAAACCAGATAAAAAATGCAGAGCTGTTGTTGGAAAAGAGAACCTATCTACACATGTGTATGTGTGTGTGTGGGGGGGGGGGGTTGCATGGCTACACACACACACACACACACACACACACACACACACACACACACATTCTCAGAGCTTCTTTCAGGTTATATTGTGGGTTGTATCAGCCAAAGTGCAATGTGCATTAAGTAACTGTGATGGTTAGGTTTTGTTGTCAACTTGATCTTTTTAAGTATCTTCAGTGGGTCTCTGAGGATATTTACAGGAAGGCAGCCTCTCAGCAAGGGGCAGGATGAAAAGAAGCTCAAAGAAGCTAGAAGTAAGGATGTCCTTTCCTGTGTAGGCAGTACAGGAAGGAAATTCCAGAGACTCATTAAGTCTGGGATAGAATTGCAAGACCCCACCCTAAGGCTATATAAAGGCAAAAGGATTCTCTCCTTGCCCTCCTGCCTGTTTGCTGTTCTGTGTGATTGGTGTTGGTGATGGTTTCCTCTCTCTGCTCAGACCTGTGAAAGAGGACCGGCCTCTTTCACTTTTATGGGACATCCCCTGGATCTGTAGCTTGAATAAATTGTTTCCTTCCATAAACTGTGCCTGGTTTGGAGATTCATCCCAGTGGTGTGTGGCTGACTACGACAGTAACAGTTATGAACACCCTTCCAATTTCGTGTTTTGAAAATTGTACTAGGGAAATTTGTCTTTACATTTTGTAAATTTGTCGTGTTTTGAAAATTGTACTAGGGAAATTTGTCTTTACATTTTGTCTTCACACTTTGAAATCTATTGAGCAGCTACCAATCACTTGCATTATTTGACATGATGTCACAGTTGTTAAGTTGTGTTATAGTAGCAAACAATTGTACATAAAAATACTTGAGTGTTTTCCTTAATTATGTGGTCTATTGGGCACAGTTCCCTCTGGAAGGTCTTTTGTTTTGGTCTCAAAAGCTAGCTTCTTCCTGGCTACTCCTGGAGTGATTTCTCTGTAGCGGATAGAGTCCTCAGAACCTCTGCTGTCTTTGCCTTCTTCACCGAAAATTCAGTGAGAAGTTCCTTGGAGGAGAGGCCATTTGTTGTTTGTTTTCAAAATATTTTTTTTTATTTCTCTCTCTCTCTCTCTCATTCTGTGTGTGTGTGTGTGTGTGTGTGTGTGTGTGTGTGTGTGTGTGTGTGAGATGGCACACATTTGTAACTCAGGGAAATCTCACGTCTGTCTTCTTCCTCCTTTGAGACAGGGTCTTTCTTATTTTTATTTTATAACTATTATTATTTTTCTGCTACGAAGGCTAGTCTGGCTGGCCCCAAGCTTCCAGATTCCCCAGGCTTCACCCCTCATTGCCATCATCATGTTGGGATCACAGATTCCTGCAGACACTTTCACATTTAACTTTATGTGGGTGTTGGGCAGGATAAAAGCTGGGTTGGCAGCCTTATAAGAAAGAGCCTTTAAGTACTGAGCCATCTCCCCAGCAGACATCAGAATCTTACAGAATTGTTGAACATTTGAGTTATTTGATCTTCGCTTGCTTTCCACATGGTTATTAAGTATCAAGGGAATACTTGATACACAGTGAGATTTTGTTAACTGTTATACAATTAAACAATTTTCTGGAAGTTCTTTATGGTTTAAACAAACCCCAGTAGGAGAAATCAATTCTGTAAACATTTACTAAACTCTGAGGATGGAGTCAGTAGTTGGAGGCTGGGGTAAGGTGGATTCAGCGATGAAAATGAGTTAGTTTTACAGCACTTCTTACTTCATACGACCTCGCACTGGTTACAAATCTGGTTGTCACCTGCCTTCTTGACCATACAGATTCTCTCTTTGGTCTCTTGTCTACTCCATATTTTCCATGCAGTGTCACTGTCATATTTTGTCTTTTGTTTTTTACAGACTGAGTTCCCAAGTCTTCCCTCCAGCATGAGTAATCACCATAGCTATGGACTCACAAAATTTTCCTGACATTATCACATCACATTAACACGCATGTGCGAACTGGTCTGAAATCACTGCGTGGTATCCGTTGTTGGGCCTATGATAGAGCCATCAATCACTCATCTACTCCACTGTCCTACCATCCAACTCAACCAGTTCCAGCTCCTCCTCTTCCTGCTCGCCTCTCTCCACATCAGTGAGAGGTGACATCTGTTTCAGGTGGAAGCAGGACCCTTCCTGGTTCTTTGATCCCAAGTCCTCTTTATTCAACTCATCAGAAGCTCCCAGAGCTGTTTCCTCCTGCTGGGCTCTGCCAGGGTTGGAGTGAAATGCCTCTTTCCCAGTTTGCTGCCAGAACTGGTTCACATGTCTGTAGGTTGTAGCATTTATTACTCCCTTAATTTTACAATAATGGCCTCCTTAATGGACTCCTTGAGCTCAAAAACGGGGATTTATACCTAAATTCCCAAGACTTATAGCTTTCCTTAATACAGAGCTACACGGCAAAAGAATGAAGTTAGAAATGCAGAGATACTGAGAAAGAATACCCCACGGGTCATTTAATCATTCCTCCTGCTACTTCTCCTTTGAAATGTCATTTTCATGAGATAGTGCCTAATGATGTAGCCTAGACTAGCCTTGAACTCATACTCCTCAGTCTCATAGGGTTTGGACTACAGACATGTACATGGACATCATTCCAGCACACAATAATTTTTTAAATATTTATTTATTTGAGAGAGATGGGGAGATGAGAAGAGAGAGGGTGAGGAAGAGAGGGAGGGAAGGAGAGAGAGAGAGTATACCAGGTCCTCCTGCTACTGCAGACAAGCTCCAGATGCATGCTCCACTTGGTGGCTTTATGTGGGTACAGGATAATCGAACCCAGGCCGTCAGGCTTTGCCAGCAAGTGCCTTTAATAGCTGAGCCATCTCTCCAGCCCAATAATTTTTTTTTTTTGGTTTTTCGAGATAGGGTCTCTCTCACTCTAGCCCAGGCTGACCTGGAATTCACTCTGTAGTCTCAAGGTGTCCTTGAACTAATGGCAATCTTCCTACCTCTGCCTCCCAAGTACTGGGATTAAAGGCGTGTGCCACTACGCCCAGCTTCCAGCCCAATAATTTTGTCTTTTAAAATTAAGTGATAATTTTCTTAAAATTTCCACAGGAGAACAATTCAATTTTTACACAGAGGTTGTGAGATGGTCTTTGTGGCCAAAGTACTGGATATTAAGACATGGTTTAGCAATCATTTAGAGAATCCTCAATTTCTTACACTATTGGTTTTTTTTAATTTTATTTATTTACAATGAGAGATGGGAGAGAGAGAGAGGAGAGCGAGGGCTTCTAGCCGATGCAAACAAACTCCAGATGCATGTGCTCCTTAGTGCCTCTGGCTTTCCATGGGTACTAGGGAGTGAAACCCAGGTTGTTAGGCTTTGCAGGCAAGCACCTTAACCACCAAACCATCTCTCCAGCACCCACTGTTGATTTTCTTATTTATTACATAGAAACTTTGTGTGAAAAAATCATTTGTTTTTACACTGTTTTCTCCTTCCTGCCCCCACCCCACTGAGGACCCTCTGGGATTGCTGGTATGCACCATGGGGTTGTAGGCTGAGTTGTACAAGCATCAGGCACTCATTTGGGGGGATATCCCACCCACCTTGGCTCTTACAAGCTTTCTGCCCTCTTTCACCAAATTCCCTTGGTGGTGGGTATGTTTTAACTAGTGTCATTTACCAGGGGAAAGATTGAGGAGAAAGTTGTTAGCTATGACTCTGTTTTTAAAATAAAACTGTATTTGTTATATTAATGGCTCAAAACTATTTTTTCTTGTATAAATGGGTATTTAAGCAGACTCACTGGTGTAGAAATGAGAAAGATCCACCATTCTTGAGCATTCTTTGTGTGAAGGTCCCGATTATCTTACAGAAGTCTGTGACATGCAGATTAGAAATAACTCATTTTGCCTGACTCCTCGCAAACTTTTTAGATAAGTACTCTCATTTTGTGTTCTGACCTTGTTGAGGACAGTTGAATAAAAGGGTAAGAGATATATGGAAGGAGTTCCATGATGACTTGTGGAAATTCAGAGAGAAAGGATAATTTTGTGGTCAATTAACAAATGTGCCTTCTCTTAAAATTTAACTTTTCAGAATCGAATTAGGAAACACTTTGAATATAAGAAAATTAAAGAAACAGAAAAGGAGGTCTTTAATGCACTGCTTAAGTGATGGACATAATGTATATAACTTCATTTCTAGGTTTTCCAGCCCTCTCTATAGGGTTGGAAAATCATTTCCAAGTCTTAAATGCTTCTTTCCAATGGTAGCAGAGAGCTAGCTAGCTCATATTTTATTGTGTCCCCTGGAAGCTCTGAGGAGAAGAGGCATTTTAAATAAACTTAGGAAATAGGGCATAAATTAACATTCATCTCGCTGGCTCTCTCCTTGTGTTAGCTTGCTTGGAGTGTTTAGCTTGATTTACTGTTTCCAGGGGCTTTCAGCTATGACATGCTCGAAGAGAGCATATAGAAACAGGCCATGGTTTGTAAGTCTTGATTGAAGAGTAAGAAGTAAGTCCTCGTGTAGACTGAATTCTTTTCGCCCCATCCTGATGTTAGAAAGGATGGAGTTAGAAGGAGTTGTTTGCACATGCGGTCTGGACTTCATCACTCTATGAATTGCCTGATTATCTGCTGCTTAATTCTATTGTATTTTCTCTAATTTTTTAAAAAATTATGCTATGTTTTCCTTTTTATACTAAATCAAATAGGGACTTTGGTCAACATGCTAAGGAAAGTTTCTCCTTAGGAATATTTTAGTGTTTAATTTCACTCAATGTGTTTGCCAAGGCCCAAGGATTCATCCAAATAAGTATTGGCTGGAGAGATGGCTTGCCTTTAAGTAAGTTCTCGAATCTGAACTTAAGGGTGGTTTAAAACAAGATGGAAAACCTGTTGTATTCTTTAAGAGGGCTTTAAGGGGCTAGAGGGATGGCTCAGCACTTAACACAGGTTGGATTCCCCAGGACCCACGTAAAGCCTGACGCATAAAGGGACAAACACATCTGGACATCTGGAGATTATTTGTAATGGCAGGAGGCTCTGGAGTGCCCATTCTCTCTTTCTTTCTCTCTCTCTCCCTCCCTCTCAACCTCTCTCTTTCTCAAATAAATAAATAAATAAATAAATAAATATTTTTAAAGGAGAGCATTAATATTATTCTCCTTTTTTCTTTTTAAACATACAGAATTTGACTAATGGGCCCTTTGATGGGTCCTGTTCTTTTATTTTTAATATTTATTTGCGAGCAGAGAGAGATAAAGGAGAGACAGAGAAAGAGCGGGCGTGCCAGGGCCTCCATCTGCTAGAAATGAACTCTAGGTGCATGTGCCACTCAGCGCAGCTGACTTTACCTGGGTACTGGAGAATCGAACTCCGTTCATCATACTCTTCAGGCAAATGCCTTGACTGCTGAGCTATCATTCCAGCCCTCATTCTTCTTCTTTAAAGTGATCAGAAACCATATTTTGCAATGCTATTATATTCTCTAATATTTCATGATTCCAAGATGCCATCTTCTTTTCCCTTTTCATTCTTTCTTACCTCTGCCACTACTGGGAATCTACCTTAGCATGTGATATCCATTAAAAATTAAGTGCTTTCCAGGCTATCCCTCCACAGTGCCCAGGATCACATCCCATTCTGCCGCTTCCCCTCCAGATCCCTAACTGAGCAACGTGTTCAGCCTTCCAAAGCTCGGTATCTTTTTTTTTTTTTTTTTGACAGTAAAATCAGGGAAGGTCTTTTATTTATTTTCTTTATTCAGTCATTCACTTATTCATTCAGAACATGTTCATTTTACTTACAATCTCCAAAGAATGAATATATACTATAATTGTCCACAAAAAATATTGTATATACTTTTAAAATTAGTAGAATTAAGTGAAACTTTACAAACAACAAAAGTCACTCCAAAAATAAACTAAGACAAAACATTATTCTTTTTTTTTTGTGGCTGAAAACAGTTTTTCGGTATTATTGGCATATTCTTTTTTTTAATTGTCCATAATAAGTTACATTATTTAGAGGGCAAACAATGAGTTGTTATCCCCATTTCCCCAATGCCCCACTTCCCCATCCCCAATCAGCTGGATATCCTCCTCCATGGGCAGTCTGGATCAGTCCTTAGGGCAGGGGACCATGGATAGCCTAGGAGTCAGCCTGGTTCCACCGGCCCTAGTGTGTTGTTACTGAGGGGGTTGATGTCTCTGGATATTCTCCCCCACCAAGGCTCTCACAATCTTTCTCCTAGCTCTCCTGCTTGGTTCCCTGAGTCATGGTGGGTGAGTATTAAGGCTGCTTTGTTGTTGAGAACTTAGGGGTCTCTGTACTTCTGCTTTAGGCTATGTCGAAAATCATTGGTGTCTGTCTCACTGGCTTATCCTGTGTTGACTGATTGGCTGTGGCTCTGGGTCACTTACTCATCCCATCATTCTCTGCGGGGTTCCATAAGGATCCTCCACAGTATGTCTGGGGTGGCTCATCTCTTGTCAGGATGTCAGCTATTGGCCTGCAGTTCGTTGGTAGGGTTGGATGAGCCACAGCTCTCGCTGCATTCTGAAAGATACAAACAGAATCTGCTTTGGAGAGTGAGATCAGTATAGGTTAACTGAGATACACATTTCTGAATTAGCTAGATTCTACTTTTAGTAGCCTCTCCGTCAATCGCTCCCATAGTGTATCTCTTATTGGGGGCCTAAGAGTCCGGCTCCCCTTGCACATTGCCCTAAGTCCCAAGTTCCAAAAACATTATTCTAATATAATATAAATGTCATGAATTTACTGTACAAGGCTAGAAATCCTGTTTGGCATAACTTAATTCAAATTTATGCAGTATATTGGACATGTGTCTAGGAGACACAGCTTACGTAGGTGTAAAGCAAAATAATGGAAAATAAAAAACAAAAAACTCTAAAGCATAACACAAAGGAGAAGGAAAAAGAAAGGGGAAAGGAAGAAAAAAGCCAGGATCTTAACATCTAGCATGCACTGTAAAAACTCAACATTGTAAGGATAAGAAGAATTAGACACAACGAAGATCCGACTGTGATAAATGTGTGTCCTGTGACAGAACACCAAAGGCACAGAGCTGAACTCCTCAGCTTCACAGGGAGCCCAGAGCAAACCATGGCCCCTGTCACAAATCACCAATAGACAAGTATGAGCATGAAGGCTGAGAGCGAAAGAAAAAGATTTGTGACAGAGGTAGTTTGGGACTTGAAATTACTTCACTTTCAAATGTCGGTTGCCTATGCATAAAGGTTATTTAAATTATTAGGTCACAGTGAAATAATCACCATTCAAAATTATAATTAATATTAACTGCGTCCTGCAATTAAGCAGAATCACAGAATAGCGGTAAAATTAGAAATTCATGCTGAAATTGTAAACCACAATCTTATAATTATGGAATTTTAAAGTATGGTCTCCTAAGAAACATTGTAAAATAGAATGAAGCACCAAACCAAATTAGAGACTATAAAGAAAATAAAATTACTTTAAAGAGTATCTTTATTATGAATAAGTTTATACATTGTATGAGCAAATCTTGTCAATGTATCCCCATTTCCCTCCTCTCTGTCCCCTACCCACTGGGGTCCTTCCTTGGTGCGCATACTTGATCTGTCCATAGGATAGGTATCTTCATCATGTAAAATGGGATGAGTCTTTCTACTTCAGCCAATTCCTATGAGCTTTTGAAAGAACTAAATGAAATATATTTGTTTTCATATAATTCTTACGACTTTTAAAATGAATACCGACTGGGAAACTGACGTGAGTATAATGAACTTTTAGCAATGAGCAGGTACAACTCTTTTCTTTTAAATCTAAAATATTCTTCATGGCTGGAGAGATGGTCAGCAGTTAAAGCACTTGCCTGCAAAGCCTAGCAACCTGGGTTTGATTCCCCAGTACCCACATAAGGCCAGATGCAGAAAGTGGTACATGCATCTGGAGTTTGTTTGCAGTGCCTGGAGGCCCTGGGCTATCATCTCTGTCCCTGTCTCTCTTCTATCTCTCTCTACTTACAAATAAATAAATAAAAATATTTTTAAAAATTCTTCGAGCTGTTAGTACTTGGTGCACCATTCCAGCTGTTATTCTGTTTTGTTCAGTTTTGTTTCTTTCCATCTATAGTGTCTTTTCACTTTTCTTTAAAGATTTTATCTATTTGCAAACACTTTCGAATTTGAAGAAACAAATGTGTCATTTTCTCCTATGTGTCATTGAACATTTATGTCTTTTAAAAATGCTTTCAAGAGGCTGTGGGTGTAGCTTAGTGGCAGAGTACTTGCCTTAAAATGTTTTTAAGAAATCTTCCCTATCTTAGAGTTACAATGATAGTTTCTTACATTTTCTTCGAAAATGTAATGTTTTTCTTTCCATTAAGGTCTTTGTGTCAAAATAAATGACAGTGAGAGAGAAAAAAAGAGAAGAAAGGAAAGATGAAAGGAAGGAACTTTTTTACGATTTATATATGGATGTTCAGATTTACTATTAGCCAATCCATTTTCCTCTACTTCTATCCAAGGCCATCTGAGAGTCATTCTGCATCTGCTTCTTAGCATTTTCTGCCTTACCATCCACATAGTGGATTAACATGGGACCCTGGATGTCAAAATTATTCTCTTAATTATTATCACTTGAAAAAGTAGAATGGTCACACCTCTCATTATTGCTTTTCAAAATTATCTTGGTTTTTTATGGCCTTTTGATTTCTATATGATTATTATAATCAGCCTGTTAATTGCCTTATTCCTAACTACACACAATTTTATGGTAATTGTTATTTAAAAGTTGTTGACTTGCTGGATTATTATGATATGATTTGGTCTTGAAGATGGTGCATATGCCTATCTGCAAATAATAATGTCCATTCAGTTTTATGCCATTAATGTTTTGTAACTTGCCTAAAGGACTTATGCATTTTGTAGGCTTTAACACTTTGGCCCTTTTATTTACTATTGCTTTTCTGTAGATAGTATTTATCATTTGTCACTATATATTTTTTGATGAAAGGATAGAGATTTATTTAAATTTTTTAAATTTATAATATATTAAATCTGAGTTGTAACTTTAATCAAATGCTTGCTTGCTTGCCATGATTACTAAACTATATTCCATTACTTTTATGAGTCAAGAATGGTTCATTATTTTATAGAGGATCGAGTCTTTTTTTTAAGAGGATAAATTCTTCATCCTGGATTTGATTTTAAATATGTGAAAGTGGTTTTACTTACAAATTTAAATATTGTTACTCTGTAAAAGTTACATTGTTTACTTCCTCCTAAGCAGTACTTTTTAGTCCATTCATGAGTTTAATGAGGTTGATGCATTAATGATTACCAGCATTTTTTAAAAAATGGATTAGGCTATATTAACTATATACTGAAAGTGGTAAGATCTTGGGATTGTATTGGATTCAGTAAAAGCTGATGTCTTGAGTCTAAGCCGGGGACATGGACTAGATCTTAAAATGTAGCAGAATATAAGTACAAATGAAAGTGCAAGGAGCTAATCCACAATAGTGTTTATGGGACTTGAGTGTTCAGTAAGTCACAGAGCAGGCGATAAACTACAACAACTAAATGGAGCACCATTGCAGCTTCAGGAATCCCACCAGATGTTGTCTTAGGATGTCAGGTCATTGTACAGAAGACACAATTCCTTTCGCAAGCACTTTGTGGGCAAAGAACGTCCACTAAGAAATCTGAGATGGGCTTTGCCATGCTCGGGAGGTTCAGCAGCAACCTGATCACCCAAAAAATTATCTCCTGGATGTCTTCAAGACCTTTCCAGCAATAGCTTTAGATTTACTTATAAGGATGAATGGGATGGTACAAATGTAATTGGAAAGAGTAACAAAATGACTATGTATGAAAGTTAATACAAATGGATGATAGAGTTAAAACCATGAAAGCTCTAGGTGAAAACCTACAAGAAACTATTTGTGTTTTGGGGCCCAGGAAAACAATTCAATTCATAGTTATAACATTGAAAACATCTTTTCTTTCTCCTCTCTCCTTTTCACACTCTCTCATATTGACATTTATAATATATATGTAATATGTGCATATGTCAATTATTACTTGGACTTCATGGAAATTCAAACGTCTTATTCCTCAAAAAATACTTTTAAGAAAATAAAGACAGGCCATACACTGGCGGAAAGTAATTGGAAATGACATATCTGATAAAGGACGTAGGTTCAGAATGTACAAAGAACACTCAACAATACAAAGATGAAAGCTCAGTTTAAAATAGTCAACTGATTTAGACGAACACAAAAGAAAGTACAGGAACAGTAAATAAGTACAACAAACAATCCCAACATCATTAGTCATCATGGAAACGTAAATGACAATGAGGAACAACTTCACACCCACTAAGGTGGTTATAATTTTTAAAAAAGTAAAATGTTGGTAAAGATACTGAGAAATTTGAGCACTTCCCTTGTGAGTGGGGATGTATAATCATGAACCTCTTTGGGAAGCATTTTGGTCATTTTTTTCAGAAGGCAAATATAAGGCTGTGGAGATGCTCTTTGGGTAAAGTGTCCATGTGAGCATGGGGACCTGCGGTCGAATCTCCAGAACTCATGTAAAACACCAGACATGGTGGTACACGCTTGTAATCGAGCACTGAGAGGTGGAGACAGGTGGGTCCTAGGGCTTACTTGCTGACTCTGGAGCTTGAGGCTTAGTGAGAGATCCTGCCTCATAAATAAAGAGGACAGTCACTGAGGATGAGCCTTGATGTTGACCTGTGGCCTGTATACACGACACCCACACAAAATACAAACATTCAGGTAGCTCTCCCCCCCCACAGACACCATATATACAAAGAAGCCAAACTATGCCAAATGTACATTTACTATATGACCAACAATTCTATTCCTATATATCTGTGTAAGAGACATGAAAAAATATGCCCACATATGCAGTATGAGCGTTGAGGGCAGCTTTGCTAAGGATGCCCAACTGGAAACAGTGAGAATGCTTAGCAACCGGTAAAACACACACACACACACACACACACACACACACACACACACACACACACACAACAGTAAAATATTTGATTTGATTGTTTTTCCTGGTTTTTTCAAGGTAGGGTCTCGCTCTAGGCAGGCTGACCTGGAATTCACTATGTAGATTCAGGGTGGCCTTGAACTCATGGCAATCCTCCTATCTCTGCCTCCTGAGTGCTGGGATTAAAGGTGTGCACCACCATGCCCAGCAAAATTTGATTTTTTTAAAAGAATTTTTTAAAAGAATTTTTTAATTTTTTCTTTATTAAGCAGGGAGAGAGAGAGAGAGAGAGAGAGAGAGAGAGAGAGAGAGAGAGAGAGAGAGAGAGATTGAGATTACCAGACCACCCAACACCTTGTGAGTCTGGCTTTTGTGGGAACTGGGGAATTGAACTTGGGGCCTTAGGCACTGGAGGCAAGTGCCTTAACCGCTAAGCCATTTCTCCAGCCCCAATATTTGATTTTTGACTTGACTGATTAGTCTCTTCATTTTGGAATCCCGGGGGAAGTCATTAGTGGAAATTTCCAGAAATGTCTAGATCCCTCTTTTTAACTCAGCTGCATCTAGTTGCATGATGGTGAACTCATTCAGCCACTTTGCATTCCAAGTTAAATTCCAAGTTAACTTTCACCTCTACTTTGGGTCTGATGTTTGGGAAAATCCTCTCAATCTGAGATTGCATTAGATACTGCTGCTCTAAACCAGTTAAGAAGGAGGCTAACTTCTTGGGGAGATGACTTCAAGCCAGACCTCTCCTTGTCTCTCTCGCTGTAACCTAGGCAGTGTGGAAGTCAAAGCCATCAAAGGAGGTACCACTTGGATAGTTATTGGCTTCTTTTATTTTTTGGTTTTTTGAGATAGTATCTCACTCTGGAATTCACTATGTAGTCTCAGGCTGGCCTGGAACTCATGGTGATTGTCCTATCTCCGCTGGGAAGGCACTTTCTCATTCTCAGGCTTTAAAAAATATATTCAGAGCTGGGAAGATAGCTTTGCTGTTAAGGCATTTGTCTGCAAAGCAGAAGGACCTGAGTTTGATTCCCCAGGACACATGTGAAGCCAGATGCACAAGGTGGTGCATGTGTCTGGAGTTTGTTTGCAGGGGCTGGAGGCCCTGGTGCACCCATTCTCTCTCTCTCTCTCTCTCTCTCTCTATATATATATATATATATATATGCCTCTCTCTCTCAAATAAATAATAAAATATTTATTTAAAAAGTATTGTTTTCTGTGTGTGTGCATACATGCACACATATGTGCATATGTAGGAATGCACCAGGGTCTCTTGCCATTGCACAAGAACACCAGATGCTTTTTCCCTTTTTCCCTTTGGTCTTCCATGGGAGCTGGGGAATTGAGCCAGGCCAGCAAGCTTTGTAAGCAAGTGCCTTTAACCACTGAGCATCTCCCCAGCCTGCCACTGTCTCTTACATTCATAAAAGTATAGCATAGTCTTCAACCACATGTGTCCTAAATGCACATTTTTCTTTTAAATGTATAATTAAGCCCTGAAAAAAATCTCTTTTTAACAAATACTTATGTGTCTCTTAGAAAGTAATTGAAATAAACTAGAAAAGGGCAAGTAATAAACTAAAGAGAACCAAGAACATAGTGCATAAAATATTTATGGACCTATTTTAAAAATTATTTTTTAATTAGATAATGCCTTTTGCAAGAGGAAGGGTTGTGGTGCATCCTGTTAGAAAAGGATTCATTGAAGAAGAGAGCAAATGGATGTGATTATATGAAGATTAAAGCTCCGAGACAAAGGTTTTCTGATGTCCAGAAATACATGACTATGTGAATGTCATGAATTTAGTTAGTTGCCTGACAAGTGTGCCTCTCTTATAGTTCCTAAACCTAGTGCTTGTTGCTGATGATCACTGAGATGATAAAATCCATTTATTGTGCTGTGAGGTGGTTTAAATACTTTGAAAGAGTTCTTTCTTACAATATTACTCATAATAAGTCTGTCTTGGTTTATTAGTTTATATCTCCAAAGACCTTATGGTACTGTTGGCAGAATTGTCCAAAGAATAAGTACTCTCATATCTTAGAGTTTAAAATAAGACAGTTTCCAGACACTGTGGTTGGAAGACAGGAGACAGGAAGGAGAAAAACACAACACAAAGACAGTGGTATGCAATTGGAAATGCCAGTAGGGATAAGCCGGGAACATTTTTCTATCAGCAAATATTCAAGATGGAACAAACCTCTATGAGACAAATGGCTAGAATAGGTATGGCTAAAAAACAGACACTAGGCCCAATCCATCACAAGTATTTTAGAGTCTGTGACTTCTGACTGGTCTTGTGTTCTTTAAGGATTAAATATTTATTTTATTTTTCTAAATATTTTCATTTATTTGCAAGCAGAGACAGACAAGCAGACAGGAACAAACAGAGAGAGAGAGAGAGAGAGAGAGAGAGAGAGAGAGAGAGAGAGAGAGAAAGGAGGGAGGGAGGGAGGGAGAGAATGGATAAACTAGAGCCCCTAGCCACTGCAAATGAACTCTAGACACTTGGGCTCCTTTTGTGAATCTGGCTTACGTGGGTACTAGGGAATCAAACTCAGGTCATTAGGTTTTGCAGGCAAATGCCTTAACTGCTAAGCCATCTTGCCAGCCTACTTTAATGTTTTGAAAAAGATAATTTCATGCCCTCTGGATATTATGTAGAATTCAGATTTCAGTGTTTTATTGGACCTAGTCACACTGTCTTGTTATTTTCTGTGGCTACTTCTAGTCCTAAGAGCAGAGATGAATGCCTGCATCAGAAATTACTTGACCTGAAAAGCCTGAAAGATTATCTGACCCTTTACAGAAAAGTTTGTCAACCTGTTAGCTAGAGGATAAGCTAGGAAGGTTGAAACTATCATCAACATAGATATGTTTCCTTTACTTACCTGGCATTTGTCCAGTGCTTGTTTCAAGTTTGAATCTTTTTTTTTTTTTCTGTTTGTTGCCAATGTTGTTTATTCCCACTTGGCTTCTGCATTTTGCAGTTTTTTTTTTATTGTCCATAATGAGTTACATTGTTTAGTGGGCCAATATTGAGTTATTATCCCCAATTCCTCATTGCCCCCCCCATCCCCAGTCGGCTGGATATCCTCCTCCATGGGCCGCCTGGATCAGTCTTTGTGGTAGGGGACCATGGATAGCCTAGTATTCAGCTTGGAATGTCTGACTTACTAAACAGGACTCTAGGAGCAATCTTGGTGTCTTTGGGACAGCCTTAAATACTTGGCTTCTTAGAATTCCTTGATTCATTGGGATAAGGATGGGAATGATACCTAACTTATCAGTTTGTCATTGATGATTTGATTAGATGTAAACTGTAGAAGTCCACATCTAGCACCTAGTACATTACGAATGTTATCAGCTGTGGTGTTGATCTATGAGGACATCCTAGTATAGAAAGTAAGATGTGAATATGAGCTCTGTGTCCATCACTTACCAGCCGTGTGTGTTTCATGCATATGTTGTGTGTGTGTGTGTATATATATATATATATATATATATATATATATATATATATATATATTACGTGTGTGTGACACAGTTTGTCTTAATGCACTTTATATGCTTCATCACTGTGTCAGCCATATCTCTGTTGCCATGAAAAATATCTGAGCAAATAAACATAAAAGAAGGGGAGGAGTACTTTGGCTCATGGTTTCAGGGTTGTTTTTTGTTTTTGTTTTTGTTTTTGAGACTGAGCATCATTCTAGCTCAGGCTGTCCTTGAACTCACAGCAATCTTCTGACACAACTGCTGGAATTATAGGTGTGAGCCGCCACTCCTGTTCCGAAGTATTAATCCATGCTCACTTGACCCTGTTGCTTTGGACTCCTGACAGCACAGTGTGTGATAGGAGAAGAGATCCGTTTGCCTAGAAGCAAAGAGAGAGAGGGGGGAGGGAGAAGAGGTCAGGATCTCAAGATCCCCAAAAACCAAAATTCCTTCCTCTAGGTTCCATCTCTTAAAGTTTCCATGAAATTCCAATGGCATCGCAGGTGGGAAACCAAGCTTTGAACACATGCACCTTGGCAGGATATTTATTCAAACCATCGCAATCTCTAGAATGGTGATGAAGATAATTACTCATCTCACTGTCCCTTCTAAAATTCTGAATATGACAAAAGGCCTGTCTCCCTGTTGATGAATATATGTTTATTTTGTCCTGGTGACTCTTATATGACTCAGAGGAATACTTTGTACTTCTATCTTCATTTTTCCCTACGATACATCCTTTGCTCAAACACATCTGTTTATAAATTTCTTTAGTGCTCCCTGATTGTTTCAACCAGAATTTGGTTCAATTATGAGTTCATTTTCTCCTGGTGCTTGTTTCACCACTGGAGCCAAAGTCCGGTTGGCAAGATCAGAAATGCTCGCTGTGGGAGAGGCAGCCATGCTACCAAGACAAGATTATAGGCTGGCTGGGTGCATTTACCAAGCTGCAGGGCATAAAAGTGATTTTCCTCATCCCTGCTCCCTAAATCCCACCAGACTGTAATGGTTTTCCATGCTGATGTTTAAGTGTAGAGACATAAATGGCATCCCTAGTTCTTGAAAGTGTGAGAAATAAAGTCCTATCTTCCCCTTGTACTCAGTAGCATGACCCACAGACATCCTTTCTAAACAAATTCCTTTCTCTAGTTTTCCCTTCTACTTCTTCTGTTCTGTTCACCCAGAGGTCAGAAATTGGTGGTAACTGTAGCCTAATGACAAATGACTTAGTAGCAAGGTATTTAGAAACGTAGCGTTATGGTCCTTATGTCAGTGTCAAGCATTGCATGGATAAGTGTTACATGAACGTTCTCCACGGAGGCTCTGCTCTTTGATTTACCTTGCGATGGGATCAATGAAACATGTACCTGGTGTAGCCCTTTGGCCATATCCTTTTCAAATTCCCTGTCTCCCAAGTCACTCACTCACATTGTGCCTTCATCAGGTTGGCAGTCAGCACTTGGGGTCTTTGCTGTTTGTGCCGACCAGTAAGTCTGGACTTGGAGATGATGAGGTTAATGCTGCTTGTGCTCCTGGTCTGGAATCCTGGTGTGCAAATTCAGGCATCACCCAGATCTACCCACTGTTTAGGATGGGTGAAGAAGTTTGCTCTGTCTCCTGCTGCTAAAGGTTTACTAATGAGTTATTATCACAGCTTTCTCTCCTGATGTCTGTGTGTTTAAAACCAGTTTGGATCATAAGTATATGTATGTAGTTAGCACAAGAAAGTCAGATGTTGGATTTGCTTTAAAGCCACGAAAATCAGGACACTCGCTAATTTTTTTTCTAAAACATTTGAAAATTGCAATTACATAATAATCCACCGAAAATGATGGGCTTGATTTACTGGATTGTTGGTCTCTTTCTGTAATGAGCTGGAAATACAGATGAGAATTTTGCTTTTCTGTCTTTGCCTAGTAACGGAATTAATGACAGTCCTTTCTTGACCAGCATTTGTAGTGTCAAGCATTACTGAATTTACTAAATTAAAGAAAAAAATCCCAACGCTTTGGAAGAAAAATGTTTATAATAAAAACTTTCAGGGTTTCTTTTAATGACTACATTTTACAAAAGTGGCTGCTAGATTCATTTTGTTAACATACTTAAAGTGCTTTGTATCTCTATGCTTTGGGAAAAAGAATTCCATAACAGATGACACTTATCTAAATGAAATTCTCTGAACATAGATGCTTGTTTTATCAGAACTTGATTTCACGGGCTATATATATATATATATGTGTGTGTGTGTGTGTGTGTGTGTGTGTGTGTGTGTGTGTGTGTGTGTGTGTGTGTGTTGGCAATAAGTGTTTATTACCATGTGAGTTTAGTAAACTAAATAAGAGACCGTAGAATTTTGTTTTTGTTTACTTATATTGGCAACTGTAATACTCTACTGATTACAATAAACTCTTTATTGTATGTGCTTCCTTTTTCCTCCATCTGGAGACAAATTTAAAACTCAAAAAATAAAGAGAATAACATGCACAATCTCTCCAATGTACCTATCACTCAGCTTAAATAATTATCAGCATTTTGCTATCTTTGCCATTTCTGTTTTTTTGCTTTTTAAAATTTCTTTTTGCTGGAGAGTATATACAAAGCCCAGTTTGTCATTTTTATAGTTGAATATTTCATGTTGCAACTGAATTTTAACTAATTTTATTTATTTATAAAAAAATTACTTGGCACTTAGTTCTTTTTCTTTGAGGTAGGGTCTCACTCTAGCCTAGGCTGGAAGTCACTCGGTAGCCCAGGCTAGCTTTGAACTCATGGCCATCCTCCTACCTCAGCCTCCCAAGTGCTGTGATTAAAGCCTGGCAGTGGTTAGTATTTAAGATTAATTCTTTGGCCTGTGCAATAAAATCTGCTGGGTAGTCTTTGAAAAGTGATAGCCGGGTTTCTACCAAGGACTTACCCAGAATGGGCTTACTGGAGGGATGCGTGTAGGCTGGACACTCAGCAGGGGGGGCAGAATCAGCAAGCCTGCTTCATCTACCAATATCTAATTATCCTTTTAGGTCAGAGTGACATGCTTAAAGGTTCTTGGTGTCATAGATCCCTTTTGGTAAAATGGTCCATTATTTCATAGGTTCAAGATAAATCACACATTTGTATACTATTAGTAGTATACCAATTGAGATATTTGATAGATCAATATTGCTAAAAAAAATCCATTTCTTACTGCATGCATCTCTTAATTGCTTTGTGAGCTCCAGCATATTAAGTAGCTGACAAATGAGAATCTCAAATGCAAGTGCCATGTGACTTTGCCATTGTGTGATGAATTGCTCTATAAAGATGTTGAATCCTTTTAGGTTTAAAAACCTCTTTATTCCTGGATGTCATTAGTCCAGCACCATCTAACCCTCATTATGCATGTTCTCTTAATGATAACTGGTTCCTGCTGGTTGATGAAGTGGGGGATAATCAGTAAGACATGAATTTGTTGTTGCTTGTGTATAATTTTTCTCAGTGTGTTAATGTTTTGAGGTGATAGAATGTTTCAATATTTTTGATGATGAGAAAATGCTCTTCTTCCATGTTGAAAGAGTTTGTTTGCAGGTAGAACTGTTTCTGGACATCAATGCTTCCTGTAGTCTACAGGCCACTTGGAAATTTGACCAACTTTATTGGCAAAGAAGAACAGATAAAGTTGGTCAAGTTGACTAGAAGTACATACTCCCTTGAATGAAAATGTTCCTTACTGTGAATATAAGAGAAAACATTTTACTAAATCTAGCATTGGCTGGCACAGTTGTACCTTTGACCTGATTCATTTTTTCCCAACGTTCAAGCTTCTTGGGTCACTATCAAAGGAGCTTCCCCCCCTCTGTGCTAGAGATTGAATCCAGAGTTTCTTTGATGCTAAAGACTCACTCTGCTTGTGAGCTACACTCCAACTCAGAGGAGTTTTAGGAAAATTCAAGTCAAACAAAAATAGCTTAGAGCTTTTACGTAATTTTTGGTATGAGAATCTATTCAAACAGAGAACTAGCTCAGTGAGAGAGTGTTTGCCCAGCATGTGTGAGACCCTGGGTTCAATCCTCAGGACAACATTAAACACAAAAGGTGCAACTGTCATGGAATCAGTATGAACAAAAGGAAAATCCACAATATCTAAAAGAAGTTGATAGGTTTTCTCTCTCTCTCTCTCTCTCTCTCTGTGTGTGTGTGTGTGTGTGTGTGTGTGTGTGTGTGTTTCCATGTGGTATGTTGCTACCAGGAACCAAGATTCCAAAGATTCAAAGAAATATAGATAAGTCTTTTCCAAAGTTTTAGGGTAATTTGTCAATTTTTGGGTAATCCAGTCCTCTTTCTGCAAGAAGCTCTTCAAACATTTGAAGGACTTAACAAATCATCATTCTTGTTTGCCAATTGCACATCTTCATAATAATATTTTTTAGAACTGATTATGTGTGCATAAGTGTTGAAAGAGAAGTTGAGGAAAAAAAGTTTATTTTGGGGGACATAAATTAATGAGATGACTAGATATTTTGTTTGAATACATTAAAGCCCACTTCACAGCGTTTAGACTTTAACAAAACAATCTGATTTAGCGTGTTGTGATTACTCACACAGCTTGTTTCACATTGTCAAATAGCCACTCTCCTCAGGATAGAGTCAAATAGTATGAAAGCTGGAAATGATTGCATCCACATTTTTACAAATGAAGATGCTAAGATTTATACGGCAGAGTGGGTCACAGGTGCTCTGGGCAGGACTTTGTGCTCACAGCAGCCCTGTGGGATCTGCTCTTAGTATGGAATAAACAGGGGTTGGAAGACATTACACAATATTATTTAGGAGAAATTATTCCCATGGTTACTTAGGATAAAGTAAAGATTCAGGCCCAGATAGATCAATTACCAGCATGATTTAGGTCAGATGCTTTTCAGTATCTATTCCATGAATGGCTGCGGCCTTTCACAGAACATGATTCTACACGATGTGGCAATATCCTGTGTGGACTTTGTACATATATGCAATGATGGAGTAATTATTGCTTATGCCTGAGAGAATTGGAGAAGAATTTGTGAATGGGAAAATAGTTGGGTTGAATCTTGAAAGATGTCTAGGAATTTGTTGGGCAATCAAGGGTATTCTGGCTGTGGAACCAGCCCAAGTGTATCATCTGGCTCTGCTTTTTGTAATAATATCAAATAGTTTTGTGCAACTGAAGATGCAGCTATAGCAGAGAATGTTAAAGGTAATGTACAAGGGACAAGATTGGAAAAGTTAGCATGGGCCAAATTCTTTCTTTTTCTTTATTTCTTTCCTTGTATTGCTGGGCTAGGACCCAGGGCCTTGCATGGGTTAGGCAGGCGTTTTCCCACTGAGAGGGCCTCCTAAGTTGTTGTAGTTTTTCCATTTGGACTTTATTCAGCCTTGCTGTGCAATGCTGTTCTCGATACCCAGCATACATTGCCAGTCAGAACAGCTGTGACCACTGAAAGGGACCCCAAGATCCAGCCTGTTGGCATTCCCTCATAGAAGGCGGGGTGGGCAGGGTCGTTAGAGCCTCTCCTGGTTTTAGCCACTCCCTCCTGCATGTCTTTGCCCTGGCTGGTAGGATGCACAGAGAAAGGAAGTCGTGATGCATGCTGGGGGAGACTTTTCAGTGGTGAAGCTTCTTTGGAGTCACAGTCATTGAGCTCCGTTATGTCCCTGCTCATCTGTTTGCTTGATCTGTCTAGAGATGATAGAGGTGTATTAAAGTCTCCTACTATGATGGAATTAGAGTCTATTTCTGCTTTATTTTTGAGTAGGGTTTTCTTTATGAACTGTATTGCACCCAAATTTGGTGCGTATATGTTAATGATGGTGATATCTTCCTGTTGAATCATTCCTTTGATGAGTAAGAAGTGACCATCATTATCCTTTTTAATTGATTTTGGTGTAAAGTCTATTTTGTCAGAGATTAGTGTAGCCACACCTGCTTTCTTTTTACTTCCACATGCCTGATAGACTGTTTTCCATCCTTTTACTCTAAGAAGATTGCTGTCTTTAGAAGTAAAGTGCATTTCCTGAAGGCAGCAGATGGAAGGGTCCATTTTTCTGATACACCCTGCAAGTCTGTGTCTTTTTATAGGGGAGTTAAGTCTATTTATATTCAGTGATATAACTGTGAGGTTTGCTCTAAGCCCTGCCATGTTGAAGGTTTAATGGAGGTTGGTGTCTCTGCTGCTGTTATTAGCACACTGACTGTGATTCGTGCCTGATCTCTGGTACTCTTCAGAGGTAGATTTCTTGTTTCTTCTGTGTGGGATATCTCTTGTAGGATCTTCTGAAATTTTGGCTATGTTTTCAAATAGTCGTAGAGCTGGTTTACTTCATGGAACACTTTCAATTCTCCATCTGTTATGAGGGATAGCTTTGCTGGGTACAGTAGTCTAGGTTGAAAGCCATACTTCTTTAGGCCCTGAAAAGCATTAATCCAAGTCATTGGTTCACCAAGCAAGATTTGAGTGGAATCATCGCTTCTGTGTGTAGTTGGACGCCTATCTGGGATGAGTAGACAATTGTCTACATCTCTCCAGGAAAAAGTTTATCCATTTCTGTTTAATGAGAATGAAGTCTAGACAATGTGGATTTGAATCAAGGGAGCAGTCATGAGGATTCAAAACTAAGAAATAGAATAGAGTGTAGATATAAATTTGTTAGTTTTTAAAGAATATTTTATTTATTGGCAAGCAGAAAGAGAATAGGCATGCCAAGGCATCCAGCCACTACAAATGAACTCCAGATGCATGTGCCACTCTGTGCATCTGGCTCTAGGTGGGCACTGGGGAATCGAACTTGAGTCATCAGGCTTTACAGGCAAGTGCCTTAACCTCTGAGCCATCTCTCCAGCCCAAATTTGTTAGATTTAGTGACTAGTGAGAGTCAACGGTGAAGCAGAGTGAAGTGTAACTGATGAACACAAGGTTTCTAACCACAGAGTCCAGTGGGCAGGGCTGCTCTTACTTAAGATGGGAAAAGTTAAAGGTCAAGGGAATCTGTGGTTGCTAATTTCATCGCATATTGTGTAGTGTTGTCATGCAAAAGCACTGAGGTTTTTGTTTCACATTTGGCTTAAACAGATCTAATAATGTATGATTATATGATTATCAGTACAGCTGTGAGCTGATACATCCTCAGGGTAAACTTGAAAATCTATCTCTATCTGTTGGCTAGAGGAGCTCCGAGATGGCATCCAATCAAGAAGACCAAAAGATCTCTTCCAAAGACTCTTGCTTTTTTTCTACATTACTTTGATAATCTCTAATTTTAATTTTTTAATTAATTTATTTTTGTTTATTGCCCAAAATTAGATACATTGATTAATTATTGTGCTTACATTCCCATTTCCCTCCCCCCCAATCCCCAATCCCTTAGGTATCCACCTCGGTGGGCACACTGAAACAATCCATGTGGCAAGGGGTTATGGATAGCACAGGAGGCAACAAGGTTGCCCCCCCCCTTTATGTATTGTAGCTGAGGGGGGTAATGTCTCTGGGTAATATCTCCCACCATGGCTCTTACAATCTTTCCGCCCCCTCTTCCGCTCAGTTCCCTGAGTCATGGAGGGTGAGTTTGAAGATTGTTTCATTGTTGTTGTTGCGACCTTAAGAGTCTCTGTTTCTGCTTCTACTTTAAGTTGCATTGGAAGTCTTGGAGTCTGTCTCACTGACTTAACCTGGAGTGACTGATTGGCTGTGGTTATAGGTCTCTTTCTAAGCTCTGATTTTTAAATAGGTAAATCTAGTCATAAAATAAGCAAAAACATTAAACATAAAAACCTGTTAGCTTTTTCTTCCTTTTGTTCCAGGACCTGAGTTTATTTAAACAAGCTTCCAGTCTTCCATGGTACCACCCTAGTCTAAATAAGCTTCCTGCTCTAGCAGACACTTGAAGTTTTGCTATTTTAATTAATCTATTTATTTCTGATGCTTTAGACAGTCTTATCTAGGCTTATTTTATGTTATCTAAGCTGGCCTTGAACTTGCTTATGATCCCAGTCTGACCTTGAGCTCACAGTAATCCTCCTGCTTCAGCATCCTGAGTGCTGGATTTCAGGTATGAGCACCGTACACTTTCCTGTTTAATGGATGTAAAATGTGGTGAAATAATTAGGCTAAGAGTCTATGGTGACAAAAGGTTTGAATAAGGGAACTCATAGTAATTATACATGTGTAAATTATAGATGTAACTTATAGACAACACTGCTAATAAAACTAAAGAATCTAAAATGTGTGTGAGAATAGTATGGGATTTTTTTTTTTGTCTCTATATCCTCCCAAAAAAACAGCAAAACAAGTGTTTTGTCTAATTTTTTCAGACATGACTGCATATCATTGTGCACAGTGCCACCTATTGGTACAATGAAGCAAAGACCAAGTAGCTGGTTTTCCTGTCAGTCACTGGGTCTCCAAAGAAATCCTCCCAGGATTTTTGCAAGCAGCTGTTAGAAAGCAGATTGTCTGTGATCCGACTAAAATAGGAAATGAATCATGTGTCTTGTGCCGAGATGCTCAATTTTGTCATTTAGTAGGAATCCAAATAGGAGCTAGGAGGAAGGGTATCCGACTTCCCTGCTTCAGAATTCTGCCAAAAAGAAAAAAAAAAAAAGGCTGTGAAATTGCTTAGGGATTCTAAGCATTTGGCTGTTCGCTCACATTGGGATGTAAACTAAAATTCCCTTGGAGTTAGCTGCTCAGAGTGTGTGTGTGTGTGTGTGTGTGTGTGTGTGTGTGTGTGTGTGTGTGTGTTGGCACTTGTGTGTCTTTTGGTCTTCCCCCTTTTTCTTAAACCACCAAAGATCAGATCCTGGGGCTCCGCTCTCATGACCTTATCTACTAACCCTAATCACCTACCAAGGCTGCACCTCTAAACACCATCTCATTAAGGTTCCTCTCTTCATGTCTCCAGGTGGGGTTGACATTCAGAGCACGTGGCTCTGAACCACAGCAGTACCTGTGGACTTTCTTTGCTGTTTCTGTTTCTTTTTTTTTTTAATATTTATTGTCCAAAATTAGAAACATTGTATGAACAAATATTGTGTTGGTATTCCCATTTCCCTCCTTCCTGTCCCCAATCAGCTGGGTATCCTCCTCGGTGGGCAAACTGCATCAATCCATGGGGTAAGGGGTTATGGGTAGCACAGGAGGCAGCCAGATCCCTCCCCCCTTGATGTGTTATAGCCGAGGGGGGGCATGTCTCTGGATATTCTCCTCCATCATGGCTCTTACAATCTTTCCACCCCCTCTTCCGCTCAGTTCCCTGAGTCATGGAGGGTGAGTTTTAAGTCTGTTTTATTTTATTTTATTTTGTTTTTTTGAGGTAGGGTCTCACTCTAGCCCAGACTGACCTGTAATTCACTATATAGTCTCTGGGTGGCCTTGAACTCACATTGATCCTCCTACCTCTGCCACCATGCCCCAACGCCACATGGACTTTCAGCAGCCACCTTCAGCCTCTTCTCTGCTGCTGGCTGTGGCTAACTTTAAGGATGGTATGGGGATAATCTTGCTCCTTTTCTGACCTTTCCCAAATATAAGTGACCTGACTTCTCCCTTTCAAGTACAGTGCATAGACCTTTGCCAACAAAACAAGATGCCCAGGGGATTGTGGGCTAAGGATAGGTAGTACTTTCCCACAGGCAGAGGTCATGGGGGAATATTCAACAGTAAAGTCCCTGCCAAAGAATTGGTTGGTAGCCAGCTTGCCTCAGCCTTCATTTGTATGTTGAAAATGGTTTACATCTGTGGAGCAATGTGGATTTTCATGGATAGATTTATCTTCAATATGTATGGAAAATAAAGTTTCTGGTTTGTGCATACCCTGAATCTGGCTGCTCTCATTTATTGAAATGCGGGGGGAGGGTTGCAGTTATATATTTATATTTTATAATAAACTCTTACTATACCAATAAGCCAAAATAAATGATGTTCAGTTTCCAATTCTTCAGAAACTTGATGATAAGTTTACACTATATAGTGTCTATTAACATTTATCATACGTCATGTCCAAGCCAGTTGAAATCCCTAGTAACGTGGCAATAAACACCCAGTTCTGCTGTCTGTACTTCAGTGACAGTTTTGTCGCAGTGTTATTTATCAGGGCAGAGTACTGACAGCTTCCATCCCTATAGAGAATAGACTGTAATCATCATCTCCTCCCCCCACCCTCCACTCCCCCTCACATCCTCCTCTCCTTCTTTCCAGCTCATCTCTTCTATTTTCATGTTATTTTTTCCTCCTTTTATGCAGATCTTGTAAGTATTGTCATCCACTGTGAGGTCATGAATGCAATGGCCACTTTGTGTCTGGATGACAGCATTGTGAACAGTCCTCTCCTTCCTATGGTTCTTACATTCTTTCTGCCACCTCTTCCGAGGGGGCAGGTGTGATAGAGATCTGTCTCACTTAGTTCTGAGCACTTCACTGTCATTTCTTCTCAGCACTTTGGTCACTGCCATCTGCAAAGAGAAAATTCTCTAACTGAAAGTGAGAGTGGCATTAATATATAGATATAGCATGGTATTTTGAGGGCAGTTTGGTGGGCATATCCATCTAGTCAGACAGCAATAATAGTTTCCGCCTTAGGGTTTATGACTGCCTCAGCTGTAAGCAGGGCAGAAACTTTCAAGTATTCTAAAATTAAAAATAAAAATCTGAACCTGAAGCTTTGTAAGCATTTGAAAACTGCGATAATGAAAAGCAAAGGTAGTGACTAGGCATTGAAACTGTTTTCATATAATTATGGAGGAAACTAAACAAATTAAAATTTAAGTGCCTCAATTTTATGCACAATTTAATTCTGAAAAACCTATGACTGCACTTTGAACTACCTTGTTTTCTGGGATGAATCTTTTTATGAAATTCTTGCTCTGAAGTTGATATATTTATCTTCTGTGTCAGAAGATAATGGAATTAAGAAGGTCTATATTTTCAAAAATATCCAGCAAAACAATGCATTTGATGAGGTTTGTCTTCCAAAAATCATTCACTGGAAAAACTTCTGAGGAGAATGGCTGAGACAGAAACAGTGAATATATTTGGATAGGAGCATTTACACATTTTAATATGAAAATAGTATTGAGAGGAACCTCCCTCTCACTGTATTTTTAACATTTCAACTATACAGTATTTTATCCAAAATAGTGTGGCCTACAAAAGAAGAGTTAACTGAAAGTAGCAATTACAAATGTAGCAATCTTAGAATATAATTTTGTAAAAGATTTGGTAATTTTAGAATAAAATTTTATAAAGGAAATTCTGAAGTTATTTCATGATAAATTAATATGTTACATAGAAGGTTTTTTTTTTCTGTAATCTTCACCCCTGAGCTGTATCTCTTCTTACACAGTAGTATTTTTTCTAAATAATTTATTAATGTACATTAAAGATAGATAAAAATATGGATGCATCATATGGTTATGTACCAATAATTTTCTTTTAATTTCATTTCAGTAACTACATATATATTATTTTTAGCTTAAGGAAAGGATATTGTTTTTGAATGAAATTATTTCATAGGTCCAAGTTGATCAATCAATATAATTCATGATTATATGTGATGAATACTTTTAGCACACTTTCATCGTCTCCAAACATTGTGGCTTGTCTGGATCAATTATATTGTAATCCTGTGTCTAAAGCCCTGAGCGCAGTGCCTGGCTCATTGTAATCTCTTATTATTACCATAAGCAGTTTAGCAGGCAACCTGCGAAGCCATGTCACCTTTCCTAATCCCTTTCTCTGTGGCCTGGGGAAGACTTCCTTAGGTACCAAGTTCAACATTTGTGAGTGTTGTTTCATTTTATAACCTATTCCAAACGTCCTTTCCTTTCCCCTTCCCCTCAGTGGCCTGACGTGTCCACTAGGTATTTCCATCTTTCTTACTTAGAGGCGTGCCCATCAATGCTACTTCCTTAGGTCTTCATGCAACCAAGCTGGGTTCACCAATCATTCAGCCTGTGAGCTGCTTCCCCTCTTGGAAGGGTATCCTCTGTCCATTTCGACCTCTCCTCATCCTCATGATTATGTTTCAGATGCCTGAACCATTTCCCAGTCTTCTCCAATGTCTGGACTGATGGCTCCTAGCCTTGACATTTCATATTCAGTATTGTTGACTTCACAGCCTGTCTGTGTCCTCAGCCCCCTGGGACTTTGTTGCTCAGTTTCACTATTGCTCAGAAAAGCTCCTCCTCTAATTTAAATTGCTCTCCCCCCTCCCCAATGACCCCCTATCTTCCTCTTTCCTGCTTCTAGAATATTCTTTCCAGTGTTTGGTGTTGCTCCATCTTCTTAATCAGTCACTTAAAGGACTGTTTGTCATCCTTTGGCATTAGAATTCCAAAATCTGCTTTCAGCCATTCTGAGCACCAGCTCCTTAGATCTTCCTCTGCTGACCCTCCAAGCTGCTTGGAATTTAAGATTGTGTTTAGCCATTTCATTCCAACCAATCCAGATGGTTCCTGGATTAACAATGATGTGAATTACTTTCATACACTACAAAAGTGATATGCATTCCCTCAAAGCCATACTTCAATTCTGATTTGATTTTTTAATATTTTTGTTTATTTATTTGCAAGCAGAGAGAGATAAAGAGAAGAGAGAGACAGAATGGGCACACAATGGCCTCCAGCCACTGCGAACAAACTCCTGATGCATGTGCCACTTTGTGCGTCTGGCTTTATGTGGGTACTGGGGAATGGAACACTGTTGTTATGGTTTGCAGGCAGGTGCCTTATCTGCTGAGCCATCTCTCCAGACCCTGATTTGATTTTGATCTTTTCCTGCCCTCCCAGTGTGCTTGATGACACTCTCTTGGCACTGGTGGCAAGGTGCAGCTTCCAGTCAGTTACTGGTTGTTCAAAAATACAGTGTTGTGTATTTTTACATATAGGTATTCAATGTTATACAAGATAATCCACATTTTATTCTGAAAATAAACTGTATGTTAAATGATTTTGCTGGATCTTAGGCTAATGTGAGTGTGCTGAGCACCTTTATAGGAAGGTAGACTAAACTGTGATCTGTGGTAGGTTAGGTAGACTAAATGTAGATTTGCCTTTGTTTTTTCTGCAATGGTGGGCTTATCAGGGTATGACCCATGTGAATGGAGGAACATGCTTAAGTGAATTTCAAAGGCTTCACTGTCTCTGTTGCTGCATTCTGCACCACTCAGAGCAGTGGCCATGGATCAGCAACTTTAGCTTCTGAGAACTTGCTAGAAATACAGACTCTTGGTCCTGCCCCCAGCCCTGAGTAGAGCCGACATTTTTACCTTTAGCTCCAGTGTCGCTCGAGCAATAGGGTCAGGAGGCTGAGCCTTCTGACCAGAGTATCTTTGGCCTCTTCTTTGGGAGACCAGAGAGAAGCCAGGAATGACTGGTTGGCCCCATATGAGATGAGCCCTCTAAGAAGCATTGGATTATGAGGTTGCTGTGCATGGGAGCAATAGGGACAAAGAATCTGACAGGATAACAATTAATATTTCAGATACCCCGGCGTGCATATCCATATGTCCTTCAGTTTCTGATTGTGATGAGTAGTATTAATGATGGTGATGATGATAGCTATCCAGAGTCTGCATTTTAATGTGAATCCCAGAAAGCTTGAGCACATACTGGAATTTAAGAAGTCCTCCCCTCCATCACTGCTTCTCAAAGAACTGTCCATTGAGATTAATTTACTAGCGTGTAGCCCAGACTGACCTGGAACTCACTCTGTAGTCACAGGCTGGCCTCAAATTTAGGGCAATTCTCCAACCTCATGAAATAAATGGTGCATATGTTTGCAGTTGGCTGGAGGCCATGGCATGCCCATTCTCTCTGTCTCTCTCTCTTCACTCCCTCTCTCTGTCTCTCTCTCTCTCTCTCTGCTTGCATATAGATAAACTTTTTATTGACAGTTCCATAAGTATAGACAAGAAACCATGTTAATTCCCACCTACCACCCTTAATTTCTCCCTCCCAAATCCATCCTCCATTAAGTCCTTTCTTTTTTTCACTTAGTCTCTCTTGTACATATTGATGGCATCACTGTTTCCTTCTATTATGACACTACTTGTGTAGGTAGTGTCAGGCACTGTGACATCATAGATATCAAGGCTTTTTGGTGTATGGAAAACAGCACTGTAAGCAGTACTAGCCTTCCTTTGGCTCTAACAATCTTTCCACCACTTCTTCCACAATGGACCCTGAGCCTTGGAGGGTGTGAGGAGATGTTTCACTTAGTGATGATCACTCCACTGTCACTTCTTCTCAGCACTCTGGTGACTTCTGAGTCATCCCAGTGGTCACTGCCATCAGAAAAGAGAAGTTTCTCTAACCAAATGAGAGAATAGCATTAATACTCGAGCATAAAAGTACTCATTTAAAGTGCTTGGAGGACAGTTTGTTGGGCATAGTTTATTCATTTAGCCAGAACAACAACAGTTGTTACTCCCCTGGCTCATGACCTCCCAGCCATAGGCTTTTCATTAGGATTTCAATGGCAGCATGTATACCCTTTTGGGAGCAGTTGGTTTCCTCTATAACAGACATGCCACTATTGCACCAGTTGGCACATTGGGCCTGGCTGGCCAGTCTTAAGGATTGCAAGGTCCAGTACTGTTTACCACCGTTGATGACTTCCCTTTCCCATAGGGCTGCATGCTGCATAGCTCTTTCCAGCATCTGACAACTGGTCAATGCAGAGGAGGCTTCCAGATCAGCTGAAGCTTGATATTTAGTGACCTGCAGCCCAAGCATGCAGAGTCTTGAGCAATAGGGTATTACTATCTAGTTCTGGTGGGCAACCCAGCGCTTTGGTAATGGTGTGTAATGTTTGGGGGACATCAGGGACTTCCCTGGCCAACAGGGGTAGTAGGTATCCTACCCCTGGCATTGAATTTTTCTAATAAAAATCTGGATTACCATTATCCATGTCCATAGAATTATTTTGCCCATACTCTCTTTTTTATAAAAAAAATAAACATCAATAACACATATATTCAAAGGTTCTTCTCTTCTGCCTTATTCCCATCAGCACTTCCTTTCTTCCTTTTCCAAATAGAATCATTCAGAAGTTAGACTATATTTTCACAATTGTTTTATGGCCTATTAAAGCATATAAAATAGTATAGTTAAGGTTTAACATTTTTACATAAATGGTTGTATATTGTATACTTTCGCACTTAGCCTTTACAAATATTATATTTTAGATACCAAGTAAGACATTTTAATTGTAGTAGAGTGCTCCACTTAATGAGTATGACAGACAATTTATTCAATTCTGTATGATCAGTTCTTAATAACTATGTATAGTACAACAAGAGTGTGGAAGTTGGTTGTGGACTGAGTTGTTCATTGCATTGCAATAACAGCTCTGTGCATACACCAGAAATTGAAATTACTAAGTCCTCTCAAATGCCAGAAGAAAGTGAGAGCTCTTTCTCACTTGCTCTCCAACACTTGATTATATTAGATATTTTGAGTTTGCTTATATCTTACTTTTAAACTGGACAGAGGATTAACTTGCCTCACCTATATTACCATCTATTTGGGGGGATTTTTTTTTATTTTTGTATGAAAAAAATACACCTCCACCCTATGTGTAAAAACTCTGACCCATCCTTTACTTCTAATTGCATAAGGGTAACAAACATTTAAAGCAATTTCTCATATTGTTAATACCTCTTCTTTGAAGTTCTGACTAGGTGTGTTTTGTACTTGAAAATATTATATATTTTTTGCCAGTCCCTCGGAACTATATCAGCGCTGCTCACAGCTCCACAGGTGACTATCAACACTAAGCCTCTGTGGGTTCGTAATAGAAAGCCACTTCTTTGCTCAGAGGAAAGCAAATGGTCTCAGGGACAGAGGTGGCTTCTCTCTAAGGGCTCCCAGGTGTAACACCCACATAAAACAGCAGCACTTAGGAGCAACAGAATTAGCCCAAGGCCTGCCTCTACAGGTCTCTGCTGTATTCTTCTTCATGGGGGAAGGTGCAGGCTGAGCCTGTTACACAGAACGTGTGATCACTATTTGTCATGATTTCATTAGAAACTCTGGGATCTTGAAAACACTTGCCAGGATGATCTGCTTCACATGGCAGCAAGCTACACTCAGCAAAGCCTGCGCAGCTCCTTGGCTGTCTTAGTCTCCCGCTGCCTCCGGGGTGTTAAGGATCACAGTCATTTTCTCCTGGAACCATGACTTCTTTTAGAAAGTGCCACCCTTCTCCTTTGCACTTGCTCAAATGCCTTACACCCAGCTTACCCATGATGCACCACCTGTCAACCCCTGGGTGTCAATCGCATCTCAACAATGTTTCTTTCTTTTAAAATTTGAACCTGTTATTTAGAGAAAATAATGACTTTCATTATGATATTTTCACGCATGTATGTAATGTACCTTTTCCACATATTTTCTTGAATGAACTGCTTCATTCATCTGGTGGCCATTTTGCTTCAGCCATACTCACATGTTTTGTTTGCCATACAGTTTGAGAAGCATAGTTAGGATACGATTAGACTTCAGCAGCTGCACAGCATTCATGACATCATAAAGAGTGCCCACAGTATTCTCCATGAGTTGTTGATACCAGTGCTGAGAAATGTTGTCTTATTATTTAAATAACTGATGTGAAGTGCTAAAGCCCGAGCCTATAGACAGAACATGGAAATTGTATCACTTGTTCCTTTCTAAGATTGCTCCTGTCACTTCTGGGCGTGCCAGCTGAGGGTGGGTAGGGGGTGTCATTTCTTGTGTCATTTCCTTTTTGACTATGCACATAGAGAACTTACATTGGATATAGGAGGGTTTTTGACACTAAAGATTAATAGCATTTTTCAAATCTACTTGAGTCACTGATGTAGTTGTTGGTTTTTTAATATTTTAGTTATTCATTTTCAAGCAGAGAGATACAGAGAGAGAGAGAGAGAGAGAGAGAGAGAGAGAGAGAGAGAGAGAGAGAGAGAGCACCAGGGCTACCACCTTGTGGGTCTGGCTCATGTGGGTACTGGGGAAGTGCCTTAACCGCTGAGCCATCTCTCCAGCCCTAGTTGTTGGTTTTTAAAGAATGTCTCCTGTACAGGTCTTGGCCTTTTAGAGGCTTTGTCTTCTGCATGAGCTTCAGCAGCAAAGTGAAGCTGCGTGCAGTTGACTGTTTAGTTTGGGGAATACATTGGCCAAGGCCTTTTGAACAGTTGTGTCCAGTGAAGTAATAGATCCTATTTATGTAAGAACAAGCTCTTTATTATTTTTTAACAATAGCACTCTTAGAAATTCCTACTTTGTAACTACATGATTAACCTGCTGATAAAAGCAGTTATTAAAAACTCACCTTTTCCAAAATTTATGCTTCTTTTCTATCTTTTCCGTATTTGCTAATCTCAGTCAATGACAAAACCATTGAGGCTCACAAATTTTTATAATTGCCTATGTCAGTGTTCTATTGTATGAGCTGCTCACATTTATGTTTCTGAATTCTCTTGTATTTAATTCTATTAAGCAATGTCAATGGCTTTTCTTGGGCAAGCAGCTCTAATACATAATGTTAATATACTAACATAATTTCTGGTGAAAAAAATAGGCCTTCCAAAGTTGTATTACACAGAATTGTTATTCATGTTAAACAATCAGTCAACTCGGGTTACTTCCCAAGCTTTAGTGAAGAGAGAAGTTAAACAAAAGCACCGACTTTGGTGAACTTTTCTCAGCTATCTGGACAAAGGAGGAGAGCAGTGTATGTTGCCAGCCAGAAATCCATGTGGTTCAAACTGGAGTTATGCTGGGGTATGAAGCAGCAGCTGTCTTAGACAAAGCCCATGGTGCACTAAACCCTGGGACACCAACTGCTCTGCTGTGGACTTCCGTCCCTACACATGTGTTATTTGATGCTTCCCAGCCGCCACCTTTGAAGCAGATGTCCCGGATTAGAAATGCACCTTCCCTTGCAGTCGTTTCAGCCCCAGTTTGTCCTGTATGGCAGAACCAGATCCTGCCTCCAGAGCAGCTGGCATTGTGGACATTGTTCCAGGGCAGACAGCTCAGCCATACTTCTACATGGAGGAGAGACACACCACCCCCCAACTCCAGGGACTCGCTGAACGTCCATCTGATTCTGTGTAGAAAGTGTTCCCACAACAAGGCAATACACTATTCTCCCATTCTCCACTGCGATTAACAGAGATGCTGAATATTTTGTGTTTCTTTAGCATTTTAAGTTTTATTGTTCTTTTGTGAGACCTTATGCAGAGAGAGAGAGAGAGAGATTATTTTTATTTTGCCTTGCAGAATGCTTCAAAGACATTGGTGGAACTTTGATAAGGACGATAGCATTATTCTTTCCTATTCCTTCATTAACTTTTTACTTCCACTACTTTTCTATCCACGTCTGTCTTCAGCATTGTCCCCAGTAGCCCCGTCTTCTGTCTTAGTTGTAGCTGCAGCATTGCAGACCAATGCAGTCTGGTCTCCAGGATTAATAGGACATCCACGTCTAAAACCACACTGGTGTGTGTGTGTGTGTGTGTGTGTGTGTGTGTGTGTGTGTGTGTACGCACGCACGCACGCATGCCTGTGTGGCACACACAGTAGGGAGACATAGGAGGATCGCTGTGAGTTCAAGGCCAGACTGAGCTATATAGTGAATTCCAGGTCATCCTGGGCTAGAGCGAGCCCCTACCTCGAAAAAGAAACCAACAAAAACAAAAACAAAAAAGAGGGACACTATATCTCCCTCTTGACAGAGTTACAAAAGGAAGAGAAATTTGGAAGAAGAAGCTTCAACCTGGGGAGTAAATCTAGTGAGAGTGTTAATGAAAGCTCGTGTTTCCTGAGTCTTGGCACTTGCTTATGCAGTGTTTATTAAGTGCAGCAAGTAGGGCTATTATCATCCATGCATTATACATGAGGAGAATCGGGCTGACTTTAAATAATTTGCTTTAATTTACATAGCTCTTAGTTGGCCATCCAACTCTATAGGGTTGGAGTGAAGGCTGGAGAATTTGAATTCATATGCAGTGACAGCAGTGGGTGACTGCAGCCCTTTCTGCTAATCACCCCTTCCCTGGGCATTGTCCTCACTGGGGTCACATGACCATGGATTGTCATTGGGTGTAGTTTTTTTTAATGATAATTGTGAGGCTGATTTAAAGGCTTACTCTGCTTTTTGTGTATTCCTCATTTTCTTAAGAATGCTTTAAACATTTTCTCCTCTCACCCCAACTTTCTATTCTCCCCCATTCAAGAATCTTTCATCCTGATTTTCTTACAAAGGTAATTTGTCATTCCAAGAGATGGTCTCCTCCTGACTTTGGGTGCCCTGACCTGCAGGTGAACTCTGGAGAAATGACATAGGGTTTGATGCAACCCAAAGCCATGTTCTGGAACCTGGAAACTTAAGTCCTTCTTTTTAGCATTTCTCTTCCCTCTGAGGGGTTCACAATCCTCAGCTTAACTGTCGATAACAAACTGATGGTTACTGTTCTGGCCTTCTTCCTAGATTCAGGTGGGAGGTACTGAGCCTGATTCCTCCTCCTTTCTTCCGTATGAGCTTCCATTTGCAGAGCTCGGTTATGGCATATGGGTCTCCTACCTCAACTTTTATATTAGTGAGCAAATCTTTTACTATTACCCTCTTTCCTATCCACAGCATTTGGGAAAAAAAACTACCTTGATCGTGTTCTCCTATCACAGATGGATGTTCTCCTCCAAACTAAGGAGGAGAACAAACTAAGCAAGATGTGTCCTTATTACCTCTAAAAGGCCATATGTACCTCTGAAGACCTCCAGTGTCGGAAATGTTACTGTTGGTTTCAGTCTAAGAATCCCTTTGGGTATTTTGTTACTGGAAATTATTACTTTTTCTTTCTTCTGGTTACATCCTACCTATATGGCTGCTCAATTCTCCAGCCCTGTTGTATACTCTGGCTTGAAAACATAGGCTTGTAGGACTGAAGAGATTAAGCTGTCCATAGGAGCCTTAAGCCTGAAGTCTACAGTGGCACCAGAGTTTCTAGGAGTTTTCTCGCAGGAGCTTTGTGCTTTATGAGAGCCTCCGGGAGAAGAGTGCACCATTGTCTCCTGACAGTGCAAACTGCCTGGTGAGCTTTTGAATCTGGAGGGAGGGAAATACTCTTTTATTTGACATGTGTATCACATACTTACTCTCTCCGCTTGAAAAGACCATTGCTTCTATCACTTGGCAAAGAATGATAATAAACTAACCATAACGGCAAGCTAAAGGGAAATGGAAAATTCCACATTCCCATTCAGTGTTATTGTGATTTTTAAAAATGTGTCTGATAATCATACCACTTACATTACCTCTTTAAATTTTCACAGTGAAAGTTGGCTGTTACTTTCTTCACTTACTAGTCATAGAAATTAGATAAAGAAAGGTTAATCAGTGTATGTATGAGCATGGAACCAGTAATTGCCAGAGATTTGATTGAAACACAGTTCTTTTGTTATCCAAGGGGGTGATTTTCTTTAATAAAACAAAATTCTGCCAAGTAAGACATTTAGTGGCCTTGAGATGACCAAAAACATTCTGAACACAGAGTTCTAGTTAATGGATATTACCCAAGGCTGGGACTTAATGAGACGATTGTTCAAGTAGAGCTAGAGCCCTATCATATGTGGCTCTGAAATTTCGCTCGAGGGTCCCAATTTCAGCCACTGAAGCAGAAGCCAACACACACCCCTTGGCTGAAAGTCCCTGAGAATTTGCTGACTTCCTTAGTTGCCAGTAACACTTTATAAAAAAAAAAAAAAAAAAAAAAAAAAACTGAAGTTGAATGGTTCTTTACTTTATTCCCAGATCACCATGCATTTAGATATAGGTTTTAAAATATTTCATTTGCTATCTTGGAAGCTCAATAAAAATCTAATGGAGACATCCTGGGCAACAGATGCACTAATTGCAGCAAAACACAAGACAGACAACAAAGAAGGCAGTGCAGCTCCTCCCAGAGATCATGATTCCACCAGCACCGAACTCAAAGACACTGAAGGAAGTAGCATGTGAGATGAAGACTTCAAAAATTTTCTGTTAAAAATATTTAATGACTTAAAACAAGGTGATGAATTCAATCAAGGACCCAGAACATCAGAAATACTCAGTGAGTGCAAAACAGATGAGAAAATTAGCAAAATAGATGAAGTCAGAAACATGAAAGAAACATTCAGAAAGGAAATTGAGATTTTGACAAAAAAGAAAACAAATAGAAATGTTAGAAATAAAAATACAATAAGTCAAAAAAAAGCTGAAAACATTACCAATAAATATAAAGTAGCAGAAAAAAGTAAATCGGTGATGATGGAAAGGTTGATGAAATACTACCTTTGAACATCAGTAGAGGAAAAAATGAGCATAATGATGATATCACAAAATTCTGGGTTACAAACAAGAGATCAAAGAACTCTTGGGTTAGAAAAGGTTGAGATCAACACTAAAGACATAGACAATATGTTCAATGAAATTATAGCTTTAAAAAAACCATGTAGGGATATAGACATAGAACACACAAGGAATTTATAACCAACTAGGTATGACAAGAAATATCTCTGAAAAATATATCATAGTTAAGATTATAAAACATGCAAAGCAAAAAACAATACCAACATCTGGAAGGGAAAATTTTCCAACTGTCAATGGTGAGGTAGGTGTTCAATGAGACTATCAGATCCCTAGTTAGCAGCCTTAGAATCCAGGAAAGCATTGAATATTATTTGAAGCCCTAAAGTAAATAAATATCAACAATGACTGCTAGACCTCAAACATTTCTTTTAAATGTAATATAGAAATAAGGACACTTACACACACACACACACACACACACACACACACACACACACACACACACACCACACCACACACAAATTAAGGTAGTCCACTAAGGCAATGACATAATCAGCCACACGTTGCTGGGATGAATCTCCAAACCAGGCACAATTTTGGGGAGGAAAGTATTTATTGAAGTAACAGACCCAGTGGAGGTTAAGGCAAAAGGGTGGCCCCCTTTCACAGATCCAAGCAGAGAACAGAGACTCAGCACCTCCAGAAGCCAGCAAGCACACTGTAACACTATAACTCACAAAAAAAAACAAATATAGAATATGCATTCTTCTCAGAAGCACATAGAATCCTCTCCAAAACAGACCATAAATCAAGTCTCAACAAATGCAAAAGAATCAAATTAATTTTTTTGCATCTTATCCAATTATAGTGCAGTAAAGCTAGAAAGTAACAACAAAAAACTACAAAATACACGGAGACTGAACAATGTGTTCTTAAATTCCACATAATCATGAAAAAAATCAGGGAGGAAATATATAAATTCCTAAAATCAAATAAAAATGAAATCACAAACTACCAGAACGTTTAAGATTCTGCTAAGGAAGTTCTAAGACAAGTTCTAAAATTAAAATCAGAGAAGTCTTAAATAAATAAAATACCTCAACCTTCTAGAAAAATAAAAAGTCAAATCTAAAGTCAATAGACAGCAAAAATTAATAAAAATTAGATTAAAAAGGAATGAAATAGAGACTAGAAGAATAATGATAGATCAAATAGACTTATAGATTTGTAGACATAAATTGGCAGAATCCAAGCCAAACCAAAACACAGAGAAATAAGCAATTTTTTTAATAAAAAAAAAAAAGCCAGGCATGGTGGCATAAAAGTGCCTTTAGTCCCAGCACTTGGGAGGCAGAGGTAGGAGAATCATCGTGAGTTTGAGGCCAGCGTGAGACTACATAATGAATTCCAGGTCAAGCCTGGGCTAGAGTGAGGACCTGTCTCCAGAAAATCAGAAACAACAACAAAAACATGAAAATAAAAAGTGGAGCTTGCTACAGATTCCAATTAAATCCAGATGGTCATTAGGAAATCATTTGAAAATGTGTACTACAAAAAAGTATAAAATCTAGACAAAATGAACAAATTCTTAGACACATGAGATCTAACGATTTTAAATCAATAAAATATAAACAACTTTATCCATCAACAAGTTTGAAGCAATAATAAAAAAAAATTTCCTCACAGAGCAGCTGAGGACTGGAAGGTCAATCCCAAATTCTACCAAACCTTTAAAGAGGAGCTAACACCAAGGCTCCTCAAATTGATCCACAAAGTAGAGATGAGAGGAACTCTACCAAACTCACCCTATGAAGCCAGAATCACCCCGATATATAAACCAGATAAGGACACAACACCTCTCCCCCACAAAAAAGAACTATATGCCCATTTCCCTGATGAACAAATGCACAATTCACAGTAGTATTCTAGAAAACTCAGTTCAAGGATGCGTTCAGAAGATCATGCATAATTACCAGGTGGCTTTCGTTCCAGTTATGCAATGATAGTTCATTATATAAAAATCAATCATTGCAACAGAAATCAATAAATAGCTGGGTGTGGTAGCGCACACCTTTAATCCTAGCACTCAGGAGGCAGAGGTAGGAGGATTGCCATGAGTTCAAGGCCACCCTGAGACTACATAGTGAATTCCAGGTCAGCCTGGACTAGAGCCAGACCCTACCTCGAAAAACCAAAAAAAAAAAAAAAAAAAAAAAAAAAAAAAAAAAAAAAAAAAAAAAAAAAAAAAAAAAGAAAGAAAGAAAAAAGAAATCAATAAATAGATGGAGGGCAGAAATCACATGATCCTCTTAATCAATGCAAAGTCAAAGCTCTAAACATCCCTTTAGCAAAAGTTCTGAATAACAGAATCAAAGGAACATACCTCTACATAATCAAACTGTAGCCAGCATTAAACTAAATAGACAAAAACCTGTAGCATTTCTTCTAACATATGAAAAGAAACAAGGGTGCCCATTTTCTCTCCTCTTAATAAATACTAGGTTGAAGTTATAGAGCCAAGAGATAGATATAAAGGAGATATAAATAGAAAATGAAGAGCTCAAATTATTCTTATGTGCAGATGACATAATTCTATACTTCAAGGATCACCAGAAACTTTTAGATCTGATAAACACTTTCAGCATTACTGCTCTTGATAAATACCAGAAGGACCCTAAACTAACATCCCACAGAGGTAGTTGCCCATCCATATTTGTTGTTCAGGTCACAATAGGCAGGAAATGGAACCAGGCTAGATTTCCATCAACAGATGAACCAGAAATATGGTACATATGCACAATGAAGTTTTATGCAGCTGTAAAGAAAAATAAAGTCATGGTGTTTTCTAAAAAAAAAAAAAGAATAGAAATGAAAATCATTATTGTGTTAGGAAAAATAAGCCAGACTCAGAAAGACTACTAGTATTTATATCTGAACCCGAATTCAAAATCCTGTGTGTGTGTGTGTGTGTGTACATATGCATGCACATGTGTGTGTGACATAAAACTAGAAAAGATCCCTCAGTAGTAAGGAGCCAAGGGGAGATGGAAATCCATGGAAACAGAAGCAGGGGACCGACTACCTAGGGGAAATCACAGAACCATCCAGAAGGAAGAGGCACAGGGAAGGGAAGTGGGTGAGTGGGGTTTAATCAGAATAAGCGAATGCCATAATTGACTCTATTACTGTATGCCTCAACAAATAATGAATAAAAGGAGGAAAAAAAATAATCTCCCATCTTTAGATATTTCCAACAGCTTGATTCTTCAAGACTTGCTGCACATCCATACTGTTGGCAGTAAAAGTCTAGTGTATGTATTTTCTAAGCCATCTTCAGTAAATCTATCCAACTGTGAAGTCCCTCAAGGCTAGTCAAGCATACAGAGATGTTGATTGGATTTTTCGGTGACTTGTAGATTTTTAATAAAAAATCAATTTTTTTATTGTCCATAATGAGTTACATTGTTTAGTCTGACAACAATGAGTTGTTATCCCCAATTCCTCATTGCCCCCCTTCCCCATCCCCAGTCAGTTGGATATCCTCCTCTGTAGGCCATCTGGATCAGTCTTTGTGGTAGGGAATCATGGATACCCTGGTATTCAGCTGGGTTCTCCTGGCCCTAGTATGTTGTTACTGAGGGGTGCTATGCCTCTGGATAGTCTCCCCCACTACAGCTCTCACAATCTTTCCACCTCCTCTTCCACTCAGTTCCCTGAGTCCTGGTGGGTGAATATTAAGGATGCTTTAATGTTGTGAATTTAGGGGTTTTTGTGTCGAGAATTGTTGGTTTCTGTCTCACTGGCTTATCCTGTGTTGATTGAATGGCTGTGGCTCTAGGTCCCTTGCATGTATTGAAAATATACTGTTTTTCAGAGGATGCGTTTAGCATATTTTAAATTCCTGGCCTTCCCTTCATTTAAATCCCACCCATTTCTCCTTGGTGTCAGTCATTTTTCCTTTGGCAGTATTGAGTGACTTTTAACCCTTTTTCTCCCTGTGTGGAGGTGGAGAACTCAGAGCAGAAGCTACAGGACATTTCTGCTGCTATCCTCTATGAACAGTGGGGATTATCAAACCCTTGTAACATAGCTTCAAAATATTTTTCTTTGTGAAATGATGTGCTCCATCGCTTCTGTTTACTGGGGTTAGAGGAACTTGTTTTCTAAAACACTAACTCATAAGACAGTCTTGCTAAAACTCAAAGCAGCAGATGCTATCTTTTATGTAGGGAACAGCTCGGCATTATTGCACTCCCCCCCCCCCAAGTCTCCCTCAGGCCAGACCTCAATTATGAATGAAACTCTCTGTCCTTTACTTCCTTGTCCCTGCTTCCAAATCCAGTTTAAAGGGGTGAGCTACAATGCCTGGGACTGCACTGCACTTTGTGTCAGCAGGACATGCCGAGGAAGGGTGCCATCTGTTAAATGACTTGCTGTGAGAGAATGGGACCAGATGATGAGCTGTTAGTGGCTGAACTTTGTAAAACTGAGCACTCGTAAAAGAAACCCTGCCTGTGTCATGATGATGTTTTGGGGTTAGAGTTACAACCAAATGTGACAAACATGATATCTGAATAAATTTTAAATATACTTTCGTTGTCATCACTTTTCAAATCTGAATGCATTTTAAAGACATTTTCATTGTTGTTTAAATATCGACCTCCTACATCTTTGTATAATACTTATCTATTGAAAAATGGGTGAATTCTGTTTATAGCTTCATAGAACAAAAGTACAAAAGTTCTTTCACTTATAATTACTTCAGAGCCACCAGTGTGGTTCTTTTTTTATTTTTGCCAAATGTTGCTTCTATATTTTTGAGATTTTTTTTGATTATTTAAAGACTAAAACTTAGAAAAAATCTGGTATAAAAGTATTCTTTAGTTCTTGGCACTATTTGAGTACCCTCATGCATTTTAAGTGATCAGGAGGTGAATTTTTTTTTCCTTTTCATGTCTATAGACAGTTTTTGAAAAATAAAAGCATAGTAGTGACAATCATAACAGGTCTGCTGTTGAACAGTGACAACCACAAAGAATGAGATGAGGCAGAATTCATATTTGACAGCTGGAAAAATACTTTCAACGTCTATTAGTCCACTCAAAAACTTTAATTTGGCCTCTTAATACTAGGAAGTATAATGACTCTCTGATCTTTAGCATATACTCTTTTTGTTCTTTTATTATTGTCCCATAACTCATGCACTCTGATACCATTAATTTTTTTTTCAAGTCAAGTCCTAGATAAAGAGGAGCTCCACCCTAAACAGGTGAAAGGAAAGGCAGAGCCCAGGCAGAGGCAGGTGTGGTGTGCTCAGCTGTGTGGTTTTATGGTGGGCCTTTGGATGCCATGTCAGAGTAAATGACATGAAAAGAAAGTCATTTTGGTGTTGTACATTGTGCATACACATTGGAGTCATCAAAAATGGATGAGGAAGCCATCTATACATAATTTTAAAATAACAAGAACTTCCTATCACAAACATTTTGAAGTACAAATTGATAATGCATTTGTTTCATATTTCAGGCCCCAAAGGCAAGTTTGCTTTAGCTACTCAAAAATAATCTGAACATAGAAGCTGGCATTACATAACCATAGCCTGTATGTTATCACAAATGAGTCTTTAAAGGATTGAACTTCTGATTGATTGACAACTTGAACCCATTTTTCTTTTTGCTTTAAATGCCCAAACATATTCTCATATTTTAATTAGTAAGCAGAAATAATTCATATAAATATCTTCATTCCAGAGTCCCAAATTAAATTTTCTTCCAGCTAACACTCATTTGATATACTAAATCCATTTAAATGTAATAAATCAAAAAAAAGTTCTAGTGATATAATAGCATAAGATGTATGCAAGGATCTGAAAAGGGGGCAGAAAGAATGTAAGAGCCATGATGGAGAAGACTATCCAGAGACATGCCCCCCCCTCAGCAACAATACACAAAGGGAGGAAAAAAAAAGAGAGAATGAAAAGCTGGCTACCTTTGGTGTAGTTCATAAACCCCTAACCTATGGACAGATCTAGTATGCACACCTAAGAAGTACCCCAGTGGCTAGGGGACAGAGAGGAGGGAAACGGGGACATATTCACAACATTTGCTCATATAATGTATATACTTATTCATAATAAAGATATTTTTAAAAGACAGGTTCTTTTATTTATGTTTACACAGCTTGTGTATTGCTGTACAACAGATCTATACTTAAAAAGCAAATTTCGTAGACAAATTGAGTATGCACAAAAGCACTAGGGAAGGCAAAAATACATTTTATAATATATCAATATGCAAATATTAGCATCTTATTTTTCAGCCTTAAATATCAAGAACACAATGTAAACCATCAGCAGTAGCTTTTTCCTTAGCTCTTTCAGCTCCTCCCAGGCCTCTCTGGCAGTGAAGCAGGGTGTCGATGTGCAGCTGAGACTTGCCTTGTCCTCAGGGTCCTCCTGCTTCAGCCTCTTTGAGTGTAGGCATCAGAGGTGTGCACGGATATGCCTGGATGCAGTTCTCTTGACGTAGAAGATTCTCTTTGGAATGATTTTTCCATGTAATAACTAGTTTTCTATTTAGAGAAAAATACTTATTAAAAGGATGAAAATAAAAACAATAGAATATTGTGGTAGTGAAGGCCAACATCACAGGAAATTGCCTTTTGAAGGAAGGAATAGTGGGTATTTGCTCAAGAACTTTGTTCTGCCTGTGTCTCATCTATGACTCCCAGCTCCACATCTCTGCATTTCCCTCACCAGATCCTTCCTGAAGGTGCTGCTTGCTGCCAAGGTCCCTGACAATACTATCACACACTGTTCTCTCTTTGTGAACACTTCATTGGGCGAAGGATGGTGCCACTTTGAAGATACTAAAGATTAGGTCTTGGCTATGCCACTAATGAACTGGTGTGCCCTTGAGAAAAGACACAACCTCCTTGAAAGAGTTTCCTCAAATATAGTGCATTTACAATTCCCTATATGACCCATCATCTAGATTTCTAACATTTTATGATTCATTGGTGTAGGATTTTTTTTCCTGTTATATAATTCTCACTGTCTTCAAGCTGTACTCTCCTTTGCAAATGCAGGGATTGAATCATGTATGCTGGTGAATAGCTGTAGAATTAGGAAAGCCATGAGGGAAGGGCTGGGGAGGTAGCTCAGTTGGTAAAATGCATGCCTAACAAGCATGAGGACAGGAGTTTGACCCTCAGAATTCATAATAAACAAAAATAAAAATGGTATACACCTGTAATCCCAATGCTGGGAAGACAGGCAGATGAATCCTTGAGGTTCATTGCACAGCCAGTCTGCTCTCTGAGTTCCAGGTCAGAGACAGACAGATGCAATCAGGGAAGGAGAAAGAGAGAGAGAGACAGAGACAGAGACACAGAGAGAGAAACACTAATGGTATTTTCAAATAAGTATAGTTCTACCACAAATAAATATTAGAAGAAAGAAGGGTGTAATTTCCACTGTCTAAAGCAACAATATTCATACCAAACATGTGTCTATAATAGACATTATTTAAATTTATTTAAACAAGATAGAAGTATTCCTTCCTGTATCATGTCCTGGAACTGAATCCATCCATTCTCTCATAGTCCATCCAGCCCAAAGATTCCCAACTATTAGAGAAGGTAGGGGCAACATTCAACCAATAGGTCTCCATAGACGTCAAGGAACATACCTCTAAATGTCATATGTGGGTCTTTTCTGTAGAATCTTGCAGACGACACGAGATTATCCATGGGGAGGGGCAGGGAAGCAGTAATAGAGAAACCATCATGTCTTACATAATTTGCTGCCTTTTTGTAATATTATTCAGCCAACATTACTTACTATTTTGGGCATTATAGCTTCAGACAAGTTGTGAATATGGATTTGCTTACACCCTTCTTGCCTTCTGTTTGAAAATAGTTTTGGGTCACAACAACATGTCTTTTCTTTATCATTTAATACCAGCCTTTCTGTAGATAAGTTTTTTGTTTGCTTTTCCTTCTGAAACTTTCTCTTACTGACTTGTGCCCTTGAGAAATTCTATATATTATATGTAGAATTTTGTGAGCTATACAATTTATCAGTGGCACCTATGGACAAAAGATGTATAATCATACATATTTTAAAATATACTTTAATAGGAGTCTTTTAAAAATTTGTTCCTGCTCCACCCCAATCAAGTGTCTTAAAGCAATGTGTTTACTTCGAATGAATTTTAAGAGACAGTAAAACATAACTTTTACCAATAACAGGTATTTATCTTTCTTTCACCATCCGGCCTTTTCTTCATTTCTCCTGCTGTTAGGCCTTCTCCCAGAGTTCTCCGAGTGGGAGTAGAAAGCCCATGGCAGAAAGCCTTCTCACACCTATTGGTTCATAAGACAGCAGTCACAGTATGACTCTGGCCAAATGTTAAGCAGAGTCTGAAATGAAGAGAGTTGGAGGAGTGATCACTCTCTCAACAGAAACCATATTGAATACACTAACAGATAGAAACTCATTAGCAGTGACAGTTCTTGACTTGTCTAATTACCTAAAGAGAGATCAACAATCATTTCCTTCAGAGGTCTGAAAGCAAACATCTTGAGCTTGGCAGGCCTTGTAGTTTGTTGTAAATACTCACCTCTGTCATTTCAGCCCTGGGCAGCAGTTGACAGGACATTGGCGAATGGCCATGGTTGTGCTCCAATAAAACATGTAGTATCCATAATGTTTTCTGGCCAAAAGGACACAGCTCAGGCCATAATCACATCACAAATAGACTAAAGAGGTCTTATCCGAGGAATATATCATATTTTCAGCATGTTGTTTTCTTCCAAAATGAACATGCTCATCATCTCCTTAACCAAGGATAGACATACAGGAGGAGAATGGGAAACTTGAAAGAATCCAGAAAACTCTGTGTCCTCCACACCCCTAACTATGCATCATTGTAAATTTTTGGCATAATTTTCCCACAGTGGTATAATCTCAGCACTCAGGAGGTTGAGGCAGGAGGAATTTTGAGTTCAAAGCCAAACTCAGTTATACTGTAAATTTAAGACTCCCCTGGGTTACATGGTAGAAACTTGACTCAAAACAAAACAAAACAAAAATAAGAAAAAGAAGGAAGGGAGGGAGGGAGAAAGAAGAAAGGAATTCTATTTGTTTATGTTGTAGTGGCTTCTCATTGTCCGCTAAGATTGGCAGCCAGTCAGCACCCTTAGTTGGTTTTTATGAAGGAACTCTAGAGTGCTCACAAAGGCAGAGCAATAATGAATGCTCCAGAAAGAAAAGTCAAACCCTGTTATTGGGCCGCGCAAGCAAGCCTCTCTGGCCTCTAGAGACCCTCGTCCTTCTGCTCAGTCCCTCTTACCAGTATTTAATGTCACTCAGCTCCACACAGATCAAGCACAAAAATCTGTTGTGTTACTGTTGGACAGTTCTTTCAGCTCTACTGTGAGGAGCTGGAAGGAGCCAGTACTTAATTTTAGAATGTCAACTGCTCCTGGCAAAATGAGACATGATTAGCTTGAGTTCATTAAGCACTGGTGGATAGACCCACGACTGCCTAGGTATGCCAAACAGCCCGAGGGAAGATTCCACATGTAGCACTTTCCTTCAAGTCTGTGCCATCAGAGACACATCCAGGTCTTATTCTCAGGATTCGTTTTATGCTGCATAGTTCTGGGCTAAACAGATCCGCTGATGATAACGAGCATGTGAGCGTTTTGCCAGAAACTTACATGTCCTTTTACTGTTCTCTCCAACTCTGTATTTTATTCAGAAAAAGTATGTGTGCCAGTGCTCTTGATTTTACCGATTTTTCTTTGTCTTCTTTACCTTCCACTGTGGGCACTTGACTCACTGACTTGACTATACGGCCTGATGCCAATTGTATAGTGTTTTCCTTAATTACTATCTGTCTTTAATGGGAGAGAATCCAGGCACACACTCTGAATACTCTGAAACGGTAAGTCACTGGACTTGGTGTTGGCAGTGGGAAAATAAGAAAGGACAGATCTTAGCAAATCTATCAAGAAGAGATGCTTCAAGCATAAGGCTATGGCTTTGCATTCGAAAGCTGGAAGAACAGCTGGGAAAATATTACTGGAGAAACTCCTGGTTTATTGGAAGAATGCGAGGTTCCTTAAGTTTGGTAAGGTATTATGAAAATCATAATAATCACTCAACAAAGTTTTTTATCCTTTGATCTTCACCTTGCTAGGCTCCCAAGGTGAGACTGTGAAGAGAGAAAGTCCCTGACCCTGTGCTTCCATCCAGATGGAAATAGATAGAAAATTAGGATAACTGTTGTATACTGGTATATAATAAAAATCAAAACTATAGAAGAGCACAGTAACTTTATGGAAAATCAGAATAAAATATAGACTGAAGGGCTGAAGGAAACAGATTAGGGTATAATAGTAGTTGTGGCTGGTCCCTCCTGGCTGGGTGAGATTCGAGCACAGGCCTGAATTATTTTTCAGAGCTAGCCAAGTAAAATCTGAGAGAGGGGAAAGGTGAGAACAGTTCAGTTCAAAAGAAGTGTTGTAGTCAGCTCAACGTTGCATGGATGAACATTCAAACTAGGCACAATTTATGGGAGGAAGGATTTATTTCAAGTTCACAGAGCCAGGGGAAAGTTCCATCCGTGGCAGAAGAAGCTGCCGCCCTTTCACAGATCCAAGCAGAGAGACACAACCAAATAGCCAGCACCACAAGAAAGTACAAAACCAGCAGGCAGCAGGGAGCCAGGCAGAACTCAGTCTCTTCACATACCTTTGGGTTAGAAATCAGATGGTACCCAGTGACACCTCTTCCAGCCAGGCAGCTGGAGATCCAAGTTATGAGCTTTATTAAAGCATCTGAGTGTAAGGGTGGTGAGGGGGACGGGGGAGTGTCATACATTCAAACTACCACAGAAAGCATACATGTCCTAAGAAAGAGGGAGCTTGTTTTGACTGAGAAACTAAAATGACAAAATATGGGGGACTAAAAACATTCCATTGGAATAAAAATTCCCTTGAATGAAGCAAATCATTTCTTATACTAGAACATTAGAAGACTTTTTATTTCCCAGAAAGTAGCAAGAAAATCAATTATAGCTCATAGTGTTGCCAAAAGACAGTTTTCTAGGTTTATTGATGCTAATGCTAAAAATATGCATGAGCTAATTATGAAATTAAGAGGTTTTCCTATTTTGTAATTACAGAAACAGATGCACAATAATAGGACTGTTAGAAAGCTTCCCAGAATTGTGTAACTTTGACCAGCAGGCCTGGAGACCTCTTAGGTGCTGTGCCATTGCTACCATATCTGTCCACATTGGCCTTTCCACCCTCCACAGCCCTGCCCTCCAGGTCCATCGTGACTGACTAATGATAATGATAATGATCACATCTAACTTTGTGATGTTTATCTACACTCCACTCAGGGCTGTTCTAACCCATATCTCCCGTCTTCAGGAATGATACATGGCGTTAACCTCCCACCCTAGATCTTATACTCATTCCCTTCTCTTTTCCTAACACCCATTCTCAAAGGACCTGCCTGTGCCACTTTAAGAACACTGCCCTCACTGGGCCACTCACCATTTTTAGTGTTGTGCTCTGGTAAGTCTCCTGTTTTCTACTGTGCTGTGTTTTCTCCGGAGAAGCTTCTCTTGCCAGAAGTAAGGGTCACAGTTATATTCATTCTGCCACTTCCGCTCCTGTGTTCACTGAGCCCTGGTGGGTGGGATAGAGATGATTCATCCAGCTTCTCTTCTTGTTGCCATTTGATGAGTTTCGGATCTTTCTGTTATTCACCTCTGTCTGTTAAAACAATGTTCTCAGCATTAGTCAAAGAGCATACACATGTACAGCTAGAAGGCATTTTGATGGACATAATGTCTTGGTTTAACCAAAGAACAGTGAGAGCCTCCATCTGGGTTCTGTCATTTTCCATGCTATAGGATTTTGGTCAGTTCACAGTTCCATACGTATCCACTTATAACTCAATCAGAGAGCAGTTGATTACTTCCATAACTTATGTACCACTATTGCCCGCATGGGTACATCTTGACTGACTGGTTGATTTCATAGCTTCTTAAACACTGCTCGTTCAGACTCTATAGATTGCTTTTCTTCTCAGCCCTACGACAGCAAGCTGGCAGGGAGATGTGTTCCATCACAGTTACAACTTGATTTCTTAAAGTGACTGCAGCCTGTAGTGTCTTTAGCAATTACATCTTACCATCTGGTTCTGATGGGTAACCAAGTGCTTTTTCAGTGGCCTGCAGTTTTTTTGGGGTGGGGTGGGGCTCGTGGGCCTTGCTGACCAACACATATTCTTTTAAAGAACAGGATATGCTGCCTTTTCCGAGAGTCACATAATCCTCATCTCAAATTATTAGTTTATCCACCACAAAGACAAAATCCAGAATATTTGAACTTTTAGGAGATGTAACCAAGTTTTTTCAATACTCTCCTGTATGTGGGGCAGTATTGTGGATTAGATATAAAATATTCACCATAGGTTCATATATTTGAAAACTTGGCTCCCAGCTGATGGTTTTGAGATAGTGTGGAAACTGGAAGGAATGAATTTTCTGGGAGGGCCAGGTCTGTTTCCTTTTCTGTGATGTTTCCTGGGTCATGGAGCTCTGAGCAAACAGTCTCAAACTTCCATTGCCAGATCTTCCCCACTGTGATGAATGGTTCCATCAAAGCACAAGCCAAAATGAATCCTTCACCCATTGTCAGGTAATTGGTCGCAGCATTGAGAAACACAGCTAATGCAAGTGGCTAAGATTCTTATCATGGTGTTTTGTTTAGTACCATGAAAGAAAAGTTGCATTAGACAGAGTTAAGCAGACAAGAGGACTTTCGTCAGGACTGTTTCAACAGTGACAAAAGCATAGTCACTTCTACTTTTAAAAAGGTGGCTGGGTTATAAATCATAGAGTGAATTGATGGGGAAAAAAAAAACTAAGTAGCCAGGGTGTGGGTGGGTGGGGCAGGGTGTATTTGGCTTATTAGATTAGGCCCTCTGTGTTTGCTAACTGGCACTTAACAAAGTTAGGATCTGCTCTCTTACAGAGACTAGGAGGTGATGGTATTGTCTTTCTTTATGGTTATATCATATGGAGATGGATCCTAGGCCCTTGGGAGATATTCATGAGTTGTAACACTGGCCAGGAGGTGATTTTGTTTCCTAAAAGTTTATAGACAAAGTCAGGAAGGAGTAGCCAGATAGAAACTCATCTCATCTCCAATTTTGGAAAACTGAGATGAGCACGAGGGCTATCTTCATGAATGTATCATTCGCTCTGTGCCCTCGAGTCGTAGATATTATGTCACTTGTGAAAAAGGCAAATCCAAAAGCAAGGAAATATTTTATTTAGGAGAAAGAATAATAAGTGCTTTAGCAACACTGTTAGCCATAGGATTTACTAAAGTGAGTTTATCATCCTTCGTTTGCTCAAAGTGGCTTCTTAGGATGAGAGGTTTGCTTAGTACTAATCTTTTTGGACCTGAAGAATTTCTCTTGGTTTCCTGGCAACATAAAGTCCTCTGCAGTGATTGACCTCAGAGATGGTTCTGCACTGCTTTCCTAGGATTTGCCTTCCACTGGAGGTCAGAGTCTCCAAAAAGCAAAGAGTGGAGGTGGGAGGAAAATCAAAACCTTTTAGTCTTAATATGCTACCTTTGTCAGCTGAAATGTATTTTAACATATCACATTTTATTTGTGTATTGCTTTACCTTTCTTTGCTTTAGCTTCTGAGTTGTTTATGTTTTTACCTTCTGTAAATTGATTTAATAATAAAATTTGCTTCACAGCATTATTATGAGGTTAAATGAGATCATATATATCTCAACGTTAGACTGCTTGGCTTATGGTAAAAGCTCTAAAACTATTTTCTACTGTTATTACTTCTTGGTATTTCTCATCTATCTCTCCAATAGATTTAATCTCTTTCAAAAACAGGGACTGAGCCTTTTCATCACTGAATCTCAGGTGTTCAATAAAGTGTATCATATGTATTTGTTGAGTGACTCACAAACTTGTGAGCAATGCTCCATGTCTCAACATGCTTTATAGCTATAGACCCTCAAGTCAGGCTGTTCATCAGGGTCATATACGATATACAACTGGCCAGAATTAATGGACAGAGGGGAAATTAGCAATTCAGTGCTAACTACCAGGCTTAGGACAGGGAAGCATAGTGTTTGAGATTTGTGAATTATAATGGTGGTATGATGGACTTTATTCTCTGGTTCATAGAGCCACAGGTGTGATTTTAAACATATCTGCTATAGCCTAGAGGTATTTTTTTGAGACAGTAGGTCACTAACTTAGCTAGGCTGGTCCTAAACTCACTTTGTAGTACAGGTTGACCTTGAAGTTACAATCTTCCTGCCTCAGCCTCTTGACTAGATATAATAACTACCTCATCTGGCTAAAAGATCTTTCATAATCAGTAAGTCAGGAATGGAATCGGTGATTTTATTTGTTATCTCACATATCTGCATTATTTGAATTTTGTGTCAAATTATATGAATGATTTTTTTATGTGGGTGTAAGAAGGTGTGTGCAAGTGCATGTGCATACTGGTGCCCATGGAGGCTGAAGGACAACCTTGGGTGTTGTTCTTCAGGAGCAGTGACCTTTGTGAGACAGGGTTGCTTATTGGCCTGAAGTGTGAGAAATAGGAGAGACTGGCTGGCCAGTGAGCTCCAAGGACCTGTGTCTCTGCTTCTCCAGTGCTGAGATTACTAGCTTAGGCCCCATGCCTAGCTTTTTAAAAATTGGGTTGCGGGGGATCCAACTCAGGACCTCAAGTTTGCAAGGCAAGCACTTTAACAGCTTTGCTCTCTCCTCAGCCCCTAAGTGAATGATTTTTGTAAAGCTAATGGTAATTGAAGATTAATTTCCCAAGTAATTCATATGCGTAACCGGGGTTCAAACATCACAAAGAGTAGTCTACTTAATAAAGGCTGATGCTTTCATTCTGATTATAACAGGATAAGGGCCAAATGAGAATGTAATATATATTTTTCCTAGTTTCATAGTTAGTTTTTTTTGTTTGTTTTTTCTAGGTATGGTCTCGCTTTAGCCCAGGCTGACCTGGAATTCACTATGTAGTCTCAGGGTGACCTTGAACTTATGGTGATCCTCCTACCTCTGCATACCAAGTACTGGGATTAAAGGCATGCGCCACCATGCCCAGCTGCATAGTTAGGTTTTTTTTTAATTAAAACTTTGATTATAAATGAGTTTCATTATGATGTATCAATCCATGTATATCCTTGCCCTTTGCTCCTGACATCTCCTTTCTGCAGGTGGTCCCATTCTGCTTTCCTGTACGTACCTTGTTCTTGCTGATATCCACTTGGTTTCTTACAAACTTCTCTTTAGTAAACACGTCACTAGTATAACAGCATGTAAATTTTTATATTGTGGTATGAATTCAATTGATGATAATTCAATTAATAATAAAAATATTTTCAATATTTACACTCCTAACTTTACATCTCTGGTACCATTGAATTTTATTATTTTTATTAATTATATACTTTACTCTATGAACAGATCATGTGTTGGTCCCATTCCCTTTTTGTTATCCTCCTTTATCTCCTCTTCCCTGCCCCCTTCTACTGAGCGCCCCCCCTTAGTGGGGTTGTTGGTATTCACCATGGAATTATGATGAACACCAATAGAGTATGAATGCATCAATCAGTCTCTGGGAGGAGGGATCGAGGTCTCAGGATACTTCTTCCCACCCTGTGCTCTTACATTCTTTCTGTCCCCTCTTCCATAATGTTCCCTGGGCCTTGGAGGGCGTGTTACAACTCTACCTCTGGATTTCTGCTCCATGAGTTTTGAGTGCCCTCAGGGTCTACTGAGCATTTCAGAGAAGCAGTGAGAGCTGCTCTCGTGTAAATCACCACTTCCTCTATGATATCACCTGGGTCCTGGCAGATGTGATGTAATTCGTATTATTTATTTAAAGTTGTGCTGGACTAGGAGGCAGACGTGATATGCCAAGTGCAGTTTCAACATCGTGACTTTATACATTATATCAGTCTTTGCTTTCAAGATTTGTATGTATCTCTCTTATGTACTATATAAAAAGTTAAGACAGTAAGTCACTCTTTGAGTCTTTTTTTTTCTTATTATTCCTCCTCTGGAGTTATACCATATATGGTATAACTCCAGTAATAGAATAATACTTTTCTTTTTCATCTTTTTGGACCCTTAAGCATAATTTCTGGGAGGAGAAAAATGAAGTTTAGACTTCATTGCTATGTATGTCTTCTGCCAAAATTTTTGTTGTAGTCAACTTTGTAGCTGTACAGAAAAGAACCTGATTGTTGTGGTCAGCTTTCTAGTTGCTGTGCAGGAAGAACCCAAGCAAAAGCAGCTTGTGGGGGAATGGATTTATTTGGCTTACGGACTTGAGGGGAGACTCCATCCTGGCAGGGAAAATGATGGCATGAGCAGAGGGGTGGACATCACCTCTGCCATAGCACTGCAAACAGTGGCAGGAAGGTGTGCCAAATACTGGCAAGGGGAAGCTGGCTTATAACCCCATAAGCCCACCTCCAACAACACAGCTCTAATGAGGTTCTAATTCCAGAACTGCCATCAGCTGAGGATCGATCTATCAGAACACATTCAATTGTTTGTGAGGGACAACTGTATCAAACCATGACACTGATCAAAGCAGCTTGAAGAGTAATGGGCTTATTTTGGTTTATGGACTTGAGGGGAAGCTCCACGAAGGTAGGGAAAATGATGGCATGAGCAAAGGGATGGACATCACCTCCACCACAGCACTGCAAATAATGGCAGGAATGTGTGCCAAACACTGGCAAGGGGAAGCTGGTTAATAACACCCATCAGCCTGTCCCCAAAAACACAGCAACAAGGTTCCAATACCCAAACTGCCATCAGCTAGGGATGGAGTATTCAGAACACATTCATTTGTGGGGAACACCTGGATGAAACTATCACAGTTTACTTTGGGCTCAGTAACTTCATTCCTGTGTTAACTAGATCCCACTTGTACTGTTCCAAAAGCCTTAGTTTATTTTTGCTGTAGCTGTGTTTACTTCAGCAAATTATAAGTGCCTCTAGCTAACATAGTGCCCATGATCTTGGAATATTGGTGTAATATAACCTCCCTGTGCTTAGCAAAATATTCTTAGAAATTAGCAGTAATGTTAAATTTGATCTATATTTTTGAAAACAAAAAGTCCAGAGTAATCTGCCTTTCTTGAGGAACTATAGAGTAAAATTCCAAGCTGAAACATTGCAATGTGCAAAGGAGCTCACTAGTCACAAGAGCCGTGTTTTGAACCAATTCTATGTGTCATTGATAGCAGGACACTTTGGAAGCCTGTCAGAAAGTGTGCTGTGACCCATGGTGGTGGCTCTGCTTCGCTACCAGACATTAATCTGAAGGCTGGATGTGCATATCCATGCTCATTATGTCCTGCTCTTTATAGTGAAATCAGAAGGTCAGCACATTATTCTGTCAAAATACAAAAATCATTCCATTCTTTGCTACCAGCGCTGTCTTTCTTACCTAATATTTAAATGTGTGCTAATGAATATACTTTTATTATAGACTGATTTGATCTTCTGTGAACTCAGAAACCTGCTTTATACCAATCTCCCATGCAACTATTAGAGAAGAGTCGAATAGAATAGAGTCCATATAAAAGCCTTCAGAGAAGGCATCTCCAAAAATATAACAGAAGAATGCTCCTGTTTCAAGTAAATTTGAGAAAAGAACTAAAATACAAGACTCTCACAGCCCCCATTCTTTACGACAAAGAAACTCCCTTTTTATTCGCCCCTGGTCCCCCTAGAGTCATGCTTCAATACTGAGATTCTTAGATGCGAGTGAACACTGGAAGCATGTGGGAAAAAGGGAATCTTTAAGCACAGGGACTCTTAGCTCCTCCTCAGTTACAATTAATGAGCAGTGAAAGCCAGAAGCAGGCGGCTGTCCTCGTTGTGTGCCCCACTGCATGCTATTAGAGAATCCCTGACTGCCCGCTGGACACACAGACATGTATCTATCCGATAATTTCCCTGTGGAAATCATTCCTCTCTCACCCTGCTGTCCCTATGGAGTTCCATGTGCTGAGCCATATTTGTCTCTAAGGGATCCCTGCATTCTTTCAACAGAAGGTGTGATGTCAGGTTCCACCCCTATCTGACCCCTCTTTTTCACTACAGGCTGTTTCAGTGTCGGAATCCCATCAGTGGCTCCTTTCACCCATGGACATAGTCGCAGGCAGCACACCAGCCAAAGCTACCTTTGTAACTCAGGCCTCAGCGCTTACCACTTGGTCTCTAGTATTAGGGAGAATTCTCTGTGCAGGACTGTTTCCCCTTCTTTGGGGTCCCAGAGCTAGCTTTTCATCTGGCTAGTTCCCAAGCAAACATGGAGGCTTATAGTAATCAGTTTTCTAGGAGTCAATCTCAGAACTCTCACTGTCGAAGTTGTACATTTTAAAATAATCTAGCAGAATGCTTTTCCATTATTACAAAGTTGCCAGATTCCACTAATGCAGCTGCGTATACTGTAACTCACAAAAGCAAAGCTTACTTATCTGTGTGTGCCGAGTACCTACTCATTGTTTATTGAGATGACCTGATTTGGTAGTTTTCATATTGGTATGCTGATGGTAAAGTAATACTGTAAAATAGAGATAACAGTTTGGCAAAACAAAAAAAAAAAGTAATCAAAGGAACTAATAAGATGTCACTGATAGGAAGGAATCATGTAAGACGGCATGGCCTGTAAGCCTCTGCCTTCACAGGACATGACCACACTGGAGCTCAGAACAAGAATGAATGATAATGGTGGAAAGATATTAGACATACTATATAGATGCTGTTTAATAATTGAAATGAGGGTCTGGGAAGAGGGCTTAGCAGGTGAAGCGCTTGCTTGAGGACTAAGTTCAAATCCCCATGTTATCAGTGGTGTCTGAGAATTAAAAGTTCTTGGCATCTTACTCGATTTAAGAAAATCACACACAGTTAAGCAGCAAAACACTTTATTAAAGGCAAAGCCATAGGAGAGATTTGAATAAACTGCCTAAAGTGTAGCAGGACACTCAAGTAGAGAGTAAGTAAAGGTCCTGATATTATGTTGAGTTTCTTTTTATAAGATTTTTAGTGAGATATATATATATATATATATATACATATATATATCACATACACAGGATTAAAAATAAAAGTAAGTTGACCTTAATAGTATAAATGAATTTTTATGATAAATACAATTTAACCAAAGTAGCTAAAACAGAGAAAGGAGTTACATGGAATCTTTGCTTAGATTGATCTGGAACATATGAAACATACATCATCTTAGAATAATGCAAGCAATATTATATATTATGATCTTACAGCCATTGTTTAGTTCTTAACTTGAATTTTTAGCCATAAGATATCTTGTCACCATATAATATTATCTGTCTTTCTATCAGACTTATGATTTGGTCTCAAACAAAAATATTGCCAATTAACCGCAGCATCATTGATCACCATAAAACTGAGTTAGGAAATAGAGTAAGATTTTTTTAAAAAACCTGAGTCTTGGGGAGATGTACTTGAAATATATTTTGCCTGAGAATTTCTCCAACAAATAAATTAGCTCCCATTTTAGGATATGAATAATACCTTAATATGTCTGTGATGGTTAAGTTTTGTTGTCAACTTGATCTGTTTAGAAGTCTTGGGGGTCTCTGAGGCTATTTACAGGAAGGCAACCCTCTCAGTAGGGGGCAGGATGTAAGAAGGCTCAGGGAAACTAGAAACAAGCATCCCTTCTTGGGAGGGCAGTGCAAGAGGGAAATTCCAGAGACTCTGGGAGTAAACAAGTCTGGGAAAGGGTTATAAGACCCCACCCTAAGGCTATATAAAGGAAAAGAAACTCTCCCTTCTCTCTTCCTGTTTGCTGTTTGTGTGTGTGGTGCTGGTCATGGCTTCTCTTTCACTATCTCTCTCTCTCCCTCTTTACTTGGACCATTGAAGGGGTGCCAGCCTCTTTTACCATTATGGAACTTCCCCTGGATGTGTAGCTTCAATAAATCCTTTCCTTCCATAAACTGTGCCTGGTTTGGAGGTTCATCCCAGCAGTGGTGAGCTGACTACAAGAATGTCCCACCTGTGAGAGATACCTCTGGATTCCATTGGAAGCTTTCAGGGAACGAAATAATCCAGGTGCATGCTTAGCATCATGGCTGCCACATTTTCAGTGTGTGCAGATGTTACAAAGAGCTAAATACCTTTAGTTTAACCCCTCTTTTGAAAAATGAAGACAATAGTGAAGTTTTTTTTTATGAACTAACCTATGGGCTATATAATGACTTAAGATTGTATGTTTTTAGAATGTATTTATATGGTTTTTTTAAGTTACCAAGTATTTGTTAACAATGCCTACTTGCTATTGATTTTACAAAACTAAATGTGAGTCCTTTTCAATAATATTTGGGATTTACCATCTGCACATGGTGGCTGTAATCCTAGAATTTAGCAGGCAAGACAGGATAAATGCCATGAGTTCCAGGCTAGCCTAGGTTACAAAGTGAGACCCTCTCTTTAAAAAATTGTTTTAAGTAGTAATACAAACCAAGCAGTACTTTAATGTAAATTACCATTAACTTAGTTTGATAAATATTTATTGAACCTCTACTAGTCATCAAGAATTGTGGGTGGGTTGTTGGACTTGAAGAGCAGAACTATGTGGACTATAATCTCATTTATGTATGATTACGGAAGATATGCAAATAATGACAAATAAAGAAAAATCGAATGGGAGAAGCTATAATTGGGATATAAAAGTATGTGATGGTAATTGCAATTTTGAGGACCAATGGAAGGCTTCTAAAGAACCAGGTTTGATAAGTAGTGTGAAAGTCAAGGGCATTCCAGGATAAGGGAATAGTATGCATATAGCACACGGGAAACAAGCCCTGGAATGAGTGTAGCATAAAGGAACAGTACCTATACAAGCCAGTACCCATCCTAGAGGGTCAGAAATGCAGTGAGTTTGAGATACTTAGATTTGTGAATAGCTGCAGCCCTGTTTGACATACACTTCTCATGATAGAAATAAGTGCACTGTAAATGGAGATGAGAATAAAATTCAAGACTTTAAATTCTCTATGTCTAAGAAGTTTTTCTGGGTTTACTGTGATTAACATGTAGAGTTTTTTTTTCTTAATTTCTAAAGGAAATGTGGATTTAAGTTCTCTCTCCAAAATTTACTTGCTCAGTAATCTTGTGAATTTATTCAACCTCCTTGGAGAAGTTACCTTCTTGTTGCTGGATCAAAATACCAAATTAGAAACACCTTATGGAGGGAGAGGATGTATTTCAGTTTACAATTTTGAGGGGGAAATTTCATCATAGCAAGGAAAGCATAGCAAGAGCAGACAGCCAGGCATCACATCTTTTACACTGGCTGGGATGAAGAAGCAAGAGTTAACTAGATAGAACTGGTGAACTCTGGGGTGGGGTCTGGATTATAGAATCTCAAGGCCCATGCCCCAGTGATACACCTCCTCAAACAAGGCTCTACTAGCTAAGGATCAAATATGAGGCTCCATCACAAGCATGTCAGGCTATAGGTTTCATGGGTTTCACATTTCACATTCAAATTACCACACCCAAGTTCTTTTTTCTTCTAGCAAAATGGGATCTTGTAAAAATATTGTTATTTATTCATTTGCAAGCAAGAGATAGAAGGAAAACATGACTATACAGATGCATGCATCTCTTTGTGGATCTTGACTTATGTGGGTACTGGGGAATTGAATCCTCATCATTAGGCTTTGTAGGCAGTGCCTTAATAAGTGACTGAACCATCTGTCCAGCCCCAGCAAAGTGAAATCTTAATATATCAAAGACTCATTGTTCTATTTGAGATATCCTTAGTAAATTAGATAACTTAAAGTAAAGATAACATTAATAATAGCACCATCTTTTAGGGTGAGTTGCCATTGGGGTGTAAAAGTGAGTTTTACAGGCATTTTATTTAGTTTGATTGGATTCATGAGAATAAGTGAGGTTTTAACTGATTTCTTTGAAAAAAATAAAACAATCAATTTTTCCCTCCCTTGCTGAAAATAGGAAAATAAGTTTGCAGAAATACAACCTCAATCCCCATGGTCCCATTTACATGCATATAATTTAACCACAAGGGTTTCCACAGTAGCCATGCTAGAAAATCTGTGTTTTTCTACACACCACATGAACAGCAAATATTGACAGAAATATCTTGGCTTTTCTTTTCAGCAGTGGATTTATGTAGAGACACCACACCATAGCCTGGGGCACAGTAGGTTGAAGGCACAAGTATGGAAAGCAGGCTGTCATCAGTAAGAATGGTTGCCAAGGTAGCATCGCCTTGCTGAATTTTAACATACTTAGGTTTTTTGCTTCAACATGGTAGAAAAGAAGTCGAGTCAAACCTTCATCCATATATATATTTAGTAGTTCACCTTTTATTGTAATATACTAGTATCCCTTGAGACTTAGTTAGGACCTGAAATGTAACTCTACTGCTGTCTGGTGTGTGGGGGTCTCATTAGGGATGCAACTGTCATGCACGTATAAGATACTCACCTAAGAGTTGGATGAGTTCATTCTAGAATGATAAAATACATCCTGTGACAACAGGCGACTTCTCTCTGGTAAACAGAAAATCCATAACATTGTTTGTGTTTTCTTACAACCCTTTCTGTGTTCCATTGCCAGATTTTACTATCGTTCTCTCCTCTCCTCTCTTTCCCCTTCCTATCTTTTTTTTTTTATTTTTCCATCTAGCCATTCCTAGCCAGGACCTCTGGCTTTGGAAACAGCTTTGCTGATTTTGTGCAGATTTATGTATTCTATGTCCTTTAAAATTTATCATCATAACTATGTGATGTTCATATTGAATTGAGAAGCTTTATGTATGTATTTGACCCTTGTTGCCATCAGCTTTCTCAGATCTGGCAGAAAGAATCCGACCAAAAGCAAGCTGATTGGTGGCAAGGGTTTATTTTGGCTTACAGACTCAAGGGAAAATTCCATGATGCCCTGGGTAAACGATGGCATGAGCAGAGAGGCTGGACATCACCTCCTGACCAACAGCAACAAGAGAGTGTGTTAAACACTGGCAAGGGGAGGCTGGCTATAACACCCATAAGCCTGCTCCCAACAACACCCCTCCAATAAGGTTCTAATTCCAAAATTGCCATTAGCTGGGGATTAAGCATTCAGAACACATTAAATTTATTGGGGACACCTGAATCAAACCACCACATTTTGCCCCTGGCCCCCACAAACTGGTAGCCATACATGATGCAAAATGCAATACACCCAGCCAAACTCCAAAAGTCCATATTGTTTTTATGAATCTCAATGATGTTCAAACAATGAGCCATAATGCCAAAAATAAAACAAAACAAAAAACAAAAAAACATTATGACACAGAGCAAATATTCACACAGCAAAAATATAGCATTAGGCATAGCAAAGGCTGATTGTACCAATACAAGGTTTAAAATAAACAGGGAAAAGATCAAACTCTAACTCAAGTCCAATAATTCTAACCAGTGATGAGTCTTTGGAGTTCCAGTTCCACCCCTCCAGCTCAGATATTCACAGTCCCAGAAAACTTCATCCAGTGCTGGAAGCTCTTCTTGGCAGCTTTCCCATAATCCTGCCATCTCACTGGGGGTCCACTGCAACCTATGGTTCACCCTCATGGCTCCATTAGGCCTACATGCATGTAATCCTGCAAGCCTGCTTCATACTGCCCATGGCCATTTCCAAAACAAAACAACATTGCACATCATTGACCCAATTTTTCCTGTATTTGTTATACTCCATAGTACCAGATAACTATCAATTTGTTAATCCAGGGTGGAAATAAATCCAGCTTTGAAGAGCAAGACACTCCATCATTCAGGCCTCTTACTTCAAAAGTGTCCACATTTCTCTGCTGTCCCAATGCAGATCACCTGGCCCACTCTAAATGATTGTAATATCTCAAACAATTGTAGCTCAATGGGCATCAATTTCAGCCCAGAGATTTCAGATCTTCCTGTGCCATGTCCATTTGCTCATATTAGTCCACTTGTGTGTGATGTAATCCTGAAAAAGTTCTCTGGACACAGGGAGGCAGAATGCAGCAAAACCTCTCAGACAAACTGCTTCTAGACCAGTCCAAAGTTCTTTCTCACCCTTGTTAGCCAAGCCTCACAGTTTACACTGCATTGAGGTCTTTCAACTCTGACCAGAATGGAACAATCCATGCAATAATTCCAGTCCTTGGTACCAATTTGACTGTTTCAGTCAGCTTCTCATTGCAGGAAGAAAGAACCCAACCAAAAGCAAGCTGATGGGAGGAAAAGGTTTATTTAGGTTTACAGACTTGAGCAGGAAGCTCCATGATGGCAGGAAAAATGGTGGCAGGAGCAGAGGGTTGACATCACTCCTGACCAACATCAGGTGGACAACAGCAACTGGAGAATGTGCCAAACACTGGCAAGGGAAAGCTGGTTTTAACACTCATAAACCTGCCCCAAACAACCTACCTCCAACAAGGCTCAAATTCCAAAATTGCTATCATCTGGGGATCAAGCATTCAGAACATGCTGTTTTGGGGGGACACCTGAATCAAAGCACCACAGCCCTGTTGGGAGATGGTGGGTTGAAGGTAGTCAAAGATGTCTCCAAGACTTCTTTTCAAGGGTGTGCACAGTTGTTACCATATTGAAAAACTCTATTCCCATTAGAGAACAGCTTTCACCAGAGACCAGATTGCTATCCAAGCTCGTTCCAAGACCACTAAACTTCCCAAGGATCCTGGAGAGTATTCACAACCCTGTGCTAACCCTAACCCTTCCTGTATGTTGAATATCCTTAAAGTAATAGAGACTTGATATTTTCTATGTCACAATTGTTATTAGTTAATACATATATATATATGTATAATAATAATCTAAGAAACCATCTTATTTTATTTTGTTGGGATTTATTTTTTGACAATTTTCATCCACAATATATTTTGACCATAATCATCTCTTCTTATTACTTTCTTTTGTCATCCTCTAGTCTCCATCACTGAATCTCCTCTACTAGGTGTCCCTCTTTCCTGTTCATTTATCTCTCCTTGATTATCCATGACAATTCATTGATGGTTGGGTGGTTTGTAGCGTTCGTTGGCTTGAGTGGTCTTGGCCTCACACCAATCCTCCTACTTCAGCCTCTAGAGTACCGAGACAGAAGCTACCACACCTGACTCCTAATTTTGTATTTTTTGAGACAGGATCTTACTATGTAAGAGCTGAGGGTGGCCTCAAGTAGAGTCTTGGCTACCCTGAAACTTGTGACCCTTTTGTCTCAGTTCCTAAATACTTGGATTTCTGGTGTTCACCACCACGTCTGGCTCATTGTCTCCTAATTCTTGAGAAGCACTCAGTCTCATCTAACGCAGTGGATCTGTGTCATATTGTGAATGAAAATAGGAAGCAAGATCATGAATGACTCTAGTCTCATGTCTGAACAGAACTCTCTCACATTACCCTGTACATAAACAAAATATCCGCATTGTGAGAACCTCATCTTCCTTTGAGGAAGAATCTCTTTCCTCACCTAATGGAATCTAAATTCTCTCCTTTTCCTTCTTTATTGTCCTCAGTGGCCTGAGACATTCTTGCAACTACATAGTGCTTTGTCAAAGGGAAATGCAAAGTTTTCTTTGCTAAAGAAGTAAAATATTAAACAAATTCTTTATATTTTTGACTGTGACAGGGTTTATGAGATTAATCTTACTTTTTCTCTGTGTACTGTATTTATTTTGGTAGAAACTTCAATATATATTTATTCTTCTGAAGGGAATGCCGAAACACTAAATTACATGCTTCACTGTGACATCTCATAATCTGTCAGGACAAACAATTTCCAAGCTCTGCCGATGCTAATTGCCTTTATAGATCAAATTGTTAAATTTGAGTTATAGTTTAATTATGCAAGAGAATGCTTGCTTGTTGACTCTATTATAATAGTTTCATTCTGTTGTGAAATGAATAGGGCTTATAGGAATGGTTCCTTTTAGATTTTCAGCATTTTGTGAGACTCCCTGATGTCTCTCTGAATCATTTTGTTACTTGGAAATGTTCACATTAAAAATCTCTGAAACAAAAAAAAAAAAAACAAGAGATTGAAAATCCACTTAGAGCATCGTGTCTCTGGAGAGCTCAATTAAGCATCAAACAAAATCTAAGCATTTTTGGAATTTCCACTCTGAATTTTCCCCGCCTTTGTCTCAAATTCCGGGTGAGGGTTCAGCTAGTCCATGCAGCCACTTGGGGACCAACAGCTGTCTGTGAGTCTGAAATTCTGAAGATACTCAAAAGATTTAAAGGATAATGATGCGATCTCACAAAAAAATTCAAGAATGTTTGTTTTGCAATTGGGAAAGAGAAAAGCTTATAGTTTTTATGCACAGAAAATAAAACATTTGGATATACAAAAATATGTAAATACATACATATTATGTAAATATATGGTCTTGTTTTGTCAGGAAAGGAGGTAGAGGCTTAAAGGGATTAAACTAAAGAATTAAGTAAGAAAACTAAGGCAAGAGCCTTGGCAAAGAATCATTTAATTAAATATACATTATACATCCTTTTAAAGAAGGATCAGTACTTTGAACCCATGCACACCTTTGAAAAGGTGCAATAGGATTGGAGAGATGGTGCATTCGTTAAGGTGCTTGCCTGCTTAGGGAACCCTTCCCTTCACTTCTTTTAATATCTTACAAATAAGCTTGCTTTGTGAATGAAAATAACTATTCCATGGCAAGGGGTGCGGGCTTTTTAATTAAGATAAAGCTTAGTAACAATGTGAGACACAAATTGTTTCCATAGATAAAGTAGTCATATCATTAACAGGTTTGTTTTTTTAGAAGCAAGGAGAGAGATGAGTGGTAACTCAGAAATGCTATGGATTCTTCAAAATTTGTACTTCCTCCCTGAAATATACACTTACTGGTGACTATTCTAAATAAGCTGTGTGTTCTCTTCTTCCTCTTCTGAGAGGATCATCCTTTTGAATGGCCTGTGACCTTGTTCTCACTTTTCAGTGAAGCCTGTACTTATGTCAGCCATAGCATTGTGCACACTGGGTAACTGTGTTGTTTTTTTTTTTAATTAAGTCTGGATGAGGGATCTCCTGAGAAATAAGATGAAATGTAAGATAAATGGGACTAAAATATTTTGCCATTATTACAAATAAAGTCTGGGTTGGAGGATATAGGTTAGGTATGAGAGTCAAACAGATTTCTCAAATGGAATCATACAGTGGGACAGATGTCCCATCATGTCACAGAAACTGAGGTAGACCAGGCTTCTCAAGGACTCTCCTGGAGAGGATGCAGAGAGTGCTATGCTTCTGTGGCATGCCCCTCCCACAGTGAAGAGATGAGAAGCAGCGATGAGTGAACAAAGCTAATTTCTTTCACATCTGTCAATCAGACAAGACATGCTGTCTCCTCTGGAGCAGAGTGTGTAAAGAGAAGGAGAGAGGTATGACTTGACTTTACTGAGTTCCATTTTCATGGATGGAAGCAAAAAGAATGAGGAAGGATCTCTTGCCACCATTGCTGCAAATTATAAATCTGCTTGTTAGTTCTTAGTTATTGCCTGAACTCACTTCAGTGGTGATTAGCCAGATGTGAGTACTGTAAATTGAATGAATTGAAATCAAATATATTTTAACATATTTTAAGGGGCTAATACCTTCAAGTAGTGAGCGGTGACTACACTGGACAAGGTAGTACCAGAATATTCACACGACTCAAAAGAGACCTACCAGATGGTGCTGCGGTTAGATTCTGTCTGACTCATCTTTACATGATCATTGCCTATAAGGAAGCCTGGTTCAGAGATACTTAATGAGAATATACTACTATGATTAATGTTATAGATCAGCAGGTTGTTGTAGTTTTTCCATTTTAATGTACCTTTCTATGAAAACAAACATAATCTTGCTAAATGGAACAAATCAGTTGAGTCATATGCATTCCATGTTACTAATTATATTCAGAATTATTTACATGCCTCTATTTTGTGTATGTGTATTGAAACATGGAAAATAATCTCTAAAGGTACACAACATTGTGTTTACCATCTGTTGGTTGAGATTAGGAGAGGGAATTCAGAAAGAACTTTGTTACTTGAAATTTATTGTTGGGCTGGTTAGATGGCTCAGAGGTTAAGAGCACTTGTTGATCAAGTAAGTGGATCCATGAGGGCCTGAGACACCTGACTTTGCCTCCCCAGCACCAACATAAACATCTGTTTGTGGTCATCTACATCTTTGAGCCACAGTGAAGACTGGAGAATCACTGGGGCTTGCTGAAAAAAGAAGAAAAAAGTAAAACACTGAAAACTGCAGTTCTGTGCTGAGTGAGACCGACTACCTCTATCTCGAAGAAACTGGTAGATGAGAAAAAGATGCTCAGCTTTCTTCTCTGACCTCAAACACACAAGTGCGCCTGTCTGTGCACACATCCATCACAACACATGTGTGCACAAGAACACATATACACACTGACATTTTTAAGGTGTTTCTATGAATTCGAATTGCATTTGTGTGAAAATAAACATATTAAGAGGTCACATAATATGTTACCATTTTTCAAGGCTGTTTACAATGTCAAGTATTAAAGCAAGACACTTTTTAAGAGAAAGTAGAATAACATTTAAGAGTCATAGAAGCCACAAGTTTAATGGATATCGTATGGATACTTTGAAATCTGTTTCCTAAGTTAGTGTGTAAGCTAATTTTTTCCTTCCCTAGATATGGCTCCCTTGCTAAACTGCAGAAAGGCCCAGGGCCAGATGGCGTGGTCTCATTTAACCTCCTGACTCAGCCACATGTTTTCTAACACCTCTGCTCATAGAATTCATGGTGTTCATTGCAGGGGTAATCTGCACTCTGGGAATGGACCTAGTGGTGATGAGCTACTCAGGGCACAGGTTCCTGACTGTGGTCGTTCCTTTCTCTGCAGCCTTACCTCACTCATCATCTGGTACCTTATGCTGGACAGATGCTGGGCCAGAATTCAGACCATAAAGTTAAGACATTCTGTTTAACAGAAGCAACTGGAAATTGCTTTAGTAAGGGTGTGCAGGCATGAAATGGAGCCTTACAAAGGATCCAGACTCACCTCATTCTCACTGAAAACCCCCAAGATTCAAGCAAATATCTTTAGATACTACATTAATTT